>VZTI01000607.1:251188-329834 GCA_013397865.1 Struthidea cinerea
GTTCTTTTTTGTGGCATTCAATATTTACCAGTGAGAATGAAGCTTATTTTCAAACTTAGAGGCCTGTCGGTACATCTTGTCTGAGGAAAGGGACTTTGATATGATAAATGCACCTGACAAAACTTAATTTGTTCATATATTTCTTGAAATTATTCATTGATGTAGTAGTTAAAAACACAACTTGAGATCATGAAGAAATGTGTGGGAAGCATATCTGGACTTACTTAAAACTTTGGAAGAATGTGAGAATTCACATTTATTAAGCCAAAATATAATAAATTCACAATGTAAAATACAACTCCAACTAGGCCAGATGATAAACGTTTTAATGCAATGCATGCAGCTGCTCCACTCTGTTGTTTCCAGTCCTTTTCTGTCTGGTCTATTTACCTCCCCTTAATAGCTGTACGACATATTTATTGGGACCTAAATTTTCCCTAGTTGTTTGCAGCACAATATTCTGGTCCAAGGAAAGGCTCATTTCTTTGAACTGTTTTTCCAATAAGAGTAGAAAACAGCAAATACTGAATTAAAAACTACATAAGCACATTGCAAAGCAATTTCACTGGGTTTCTGCTTTCTGGGGAGCCAAAGAGGGGAGAAGGTAAAGAACTCTGTGTGACGTGTTCATGCTGCTTGCCTGAAATGGCTCTGCACCTCTGCGAGGCTTGTGGTGACGTCCTGGGAAGCTGAGGAGTGACAAATTTGTGTCAGAGGCAAAATGAAACAGTGCAGGGCAATGCAAGAATGTAGAAGGTAAAGTAAGGTGGTGGCTGAACCGGGTTTGGCTTCAGCAGTGGTTGTTCCTGTCCTGTATAGGGTGATCGGGCCCCAGGTTACAGATGTTTCAGAAAACAAAGCCAGTCGTTGAGGGAGTGTATGTTCTATATTAAAAGTTGCTCTGGAGCCTCTCTCACCCAGGCATATGAAGACAATTTCTGTGTATGAGGTAGCAGGTGAACAACCCTGCTGATTCAGCAACACGGAAATAAGCCCAATATGACAGAAGTAGTGAGACCTTCACAGATACTTTTTCTAAGTAAAATAAGAAGGTCCTGTCCTGGAAAAAATGTATAGATTTTTTAGTTGTTCTCTATTCCAGCTGCAAAACCTGAGACAAACGGACACTACGACAACTTCTTTTGTAGCAGCAAAACAAAGGTGTGTGTTGTGGGAGCCTCTGGCCAGCTCTAGGATGGTTGGTCACCACACCATGCTGGGGAAATGCACTATATGTTAATTTGTGCAGTAAGGACAACACTGACACTCTGCTTTTTGCATAGTACGCTGTGCTTTGTTTTAATAACACTAGGCAACCCTCATACAAGGAAAAACATCCTCTTTGCAAAACCAGGGGACCCCAAATATTGACCAGTAAAAATAAAATGCTCTCCGTGAAGGGCAAAGTGTAAGGGAATTAGCCTAAAACCACTGGCCTCAGTGGAGGATGGAGAGGGAATATGATAAGACACTGGACTTAAGTAGGGGTCAGGGCACAGGTATGCAGAGCTTTGAACGTGAAAATGGAAAGCACCGAAGTAATGCGATATCCCTCAGGTGAGAATATCTGCAGCTCAGCAGAAATTTCAGCTGTCTGTGGCCATTGTGCCCCTGTCACAGACTCAGAGCCCCTGAGTGAACCGATGAACTTGAGGGAGCAGTCCCAACTACTGCCTGTATAAAGCTGTGTTTCTGATATGCTGATGGCAACAAGGCACAAGTATTTTGGGCATGTTCTTATGGCAATCCAAGCTGCAAAGCTGCAGTTGTGGCTGTTTTACTTCCAGCTCATGTTGGTGTGGGTCTCTGCATCACAGCCCTCCCTCCACAAGCCACAGGGACCGTGATGCATATTCCACATCGGCTTCCCAATGTGTGAAATTCTTAAGCAGATGGTCTTACTCAGCATGACATCTTCAAATCCCCAATTTTTTGTTAGAGGTAATTTTTTCATAGGTGTGTATATTGCACGGAACAAAGGCACAGATCATATTCACATGGTTCCAGGAATGTTTTCACAAGTTTTGGCAACAACTCTTGATCTAGTGACTGTGTGGCATAACACATCATTGAGCTTGTTGGCTGTGGGAACACATGGTGAGACAATCTTGTGGCTAAAGTGCTTTAACCTGCATATATGTGCCATGGGATGGACCTGCTAGGTGTATTTTGTGAGGGAAAGGGGATTAGATTAACCACTCCCCAGTGGTACTGATAGGATTTTTGCCATGTACTTTCCTAGGGGCAAGTAGAGACTTTGCTCCATGAATCCTTTTATTAGACAGACTTGAACAAGCAGATAAAATACTAGAGATTCTTTTGAGTGGCCATTATCTTCTACAATCACTGGATTCATAAAGTCATTTCAGATCATTGATGTGTCCCATACATTTCTGAGTTGAGTGTAAACCAGAAAACAGGCAGTTTCCTGGCTTTTGGAGGGCTGCGTGTGGACTGTTACATACAGCATCATCTCCTGCTTATTTTTATGAAATAGGATAAGAGGGAAAAGCTAAGGACAGGACGGAATTAATTTTCTTGAAAATGAAACATCCGTAACAGAGAGGATGAAGATAGACCATTCCAGGTTAGTATGGTGCCAATGCTGTCTGCTGTCTCTCTGTGCATACATTCCCTCATTCAGCTTCAGATTTATGGTTTTGTAATCCACATGCTCACTTGCAAGGTTGTGATGACCTATAAAACACATCTGTATTGTCTCATGTCTTTTTCAAACTCTGTCTTCTGCTCTGTCTCTGGTTCCTTTCATTGATGCAGAAAATGAGAAAGGAAGACATTTTTATCACCTGGTTTGTTTATTCATTCAAATAACAATTGAATTGTTTGAATAGCACAGCTCAAAATCGTAACCCTAATCAAATAACCTAAAAACAAACGAAAAAACCCACCAAAAACAAAAACCCCCAACAAACCCAAAGAAAGTCTGTTGAGAAGCATCTGAGTACAGCTTGGTCTGAGAAGAGGACACAGGCTGCTATCATTCCTGCCACACTCAACAACATCCGTCACACTTATCGCGGGGTGGGGGAAGCAAACCTGGTTTTTGAGCTGATACTTAGGTATTCGTATGGACTTTGCTTAGATTGGCAGCAATACTTAAATGAAAAGTTTTGTGAAGAAATAGACACTAAAGATAATGTTATTCCTGTTGTTTCCATGGCAATGGACATGCTTGATGGACTATATCCATCATGTGTGCTCTGTAACCATCTGGTTTCACAGTCTTCGTTTCAGACACTCCAGGAATGAAATGTAGGTAAACTTTAATCAGGTTTATAATTACTGTTGTCCTTACAGAAATTATTTAACATGATTTTTCAGCTGCCTCAGCATAAGGCCCAAAGGTCTTTTTATGGTTTTTTTGCCACTTCTAAGGAATAGTTCAAGAATTGTAATTGTACTTTAGCTACAGATGCCACTGTTTCTTCTTGGTTTCTGAAACTGTGTTATAATGACATCACATTAAGATTTTTTTTTCCAGGCTCCAAAAAGGTCACAGTTATTTTTTCCAAATGGCTCTGTCAAGCATAAAAATTAACCATACTTTGAGCTGGATTTTCTGTATTTGTAATGTATGTTTATGTTAGAGTTTCTGTCAAAACAGGCATTAAAGATAAATGTAGCTAATTAAAAGAACATTTGCTTAGAGCTCCTGGTAATAGATACCTCATTGTGGGGTCTTGAGGTAAAACTTACTTTCACAATTGATTCAGTTTATGGGATTGTGTTTGAACATTATAATTTCATTTTTTCAATTTTCCAAATTGTGCATATTAGCCTGAGAACAATCAAGTTAAGTCTATAAGTAAATTGCAGAAGAGAAGTCCGGGTGTACTTGCTAACTATGTAAAATGTTCTTGTTGGCTCTACTTCCTACACTTCATCATTTCAAATAATGCTTCCCAGCAGTAAATGTAAGTGAAAACTGGTTTTACAGAAGGGAAAAAGCCTATCTGGCACTGGATGAGTCAGTAAGTTGCACACTGTAGCATAAGATAAAGAAAAAAATTTAAAAAGATCCCATATCAAATTAGGTAATTGTTTCTCTTTATCTTACTCTATTTTACTAAACAGCTGTGCTCACAACATTAATTTCATTGCACATGACATCTGTGTTATCCTAGGGACTCCTATGCTGGGGAAAAGGTCAATGCCAACTGCTATTTCTTCAAGTTTCCATAAACTTTCAATGGCCAATAATATTTTGGGCTTTATGAAAAGAAAGTAAAATAATAATGTATTTGTGTAGCACCTTTCATATTAAGGGAATTCAAAGAAAACTACAAACTGTAGGCCCAATCTTTTAGTTACATAAACAAAACTCCCATTGATTTCAGCAAACTTATGCCAGAGTAAAGAGGGCAGAGGAAAGGTGTCAGGATTTGGCTCTGTGCACTGCAGGCAGCAATCACTTCATCCACTAATAAAGTTCAGTCACTTTTTGGATGGGACTTGGCAGTTGTTTAACATGAGTGGTCTTGAGCTGACTCAGTTTAAATGGAAGGATAAACAAAAAAATAGTTCTCTAATTAAGATTTCAGATTTCGCTGGAGCAAACTTTGAAAAATTGAAAGGACTGGTTAGGAGAGACAGCTGGGGCTGGGTTGCTCAGGGTCTTCAAAGTGGGAAAGGTTTGGAAATGCTTCAGGTCAAAGATGCCGAGGAATACATCAAAGTGCCATGGGCAAAATTGCATAGGGATGTGTTTCAGACCTGGCAGAGGGAACTACTGCCTCAGGAAGAATATTGGGAATAAGCAGGGAACCTATAGGAGCTGAAAAAAGGACTAAAAGGAAGTTATAATTTCTAAAGGAAATCCTTGTTGCAAAAGTCAAAACCAATGAGACTAGTGTGAGAACTCTCTAAAGTGTCATGAATCTTGTGCCCCAGTGCTCAGGAAGGATGACAATACTGGCCATGAGGACAAATAGGAAGGGACCATTGGGAATGTGGCATCCAAGTGTGAATTTCAGCTCCAAAGTTCATCTTGAGTGGGACATATCAGCTGTCTCCATCCCAAGAGGCTGGAAGGTGTGCTGTGGAGAACCTCAAGCTTCGTAGCACCTTTGGGTGGAGTGAGCATTGTCACTGCAGACAGGAGAGTGGCAAGGGAAACAGCTGTACTTAAGTACAGGAAAAGGTATGTAGACAGCCATGGACATAAAAGTCTGACCTAAACTGTATGTGAGGCACTACAGCAGGCTTTGAAAGAGATCCTGCAGGAGCACTAGGAGATAAATGAAACATAGAAAATGACAAATAATAATTTAGCAGCGGTAGATGACACTGAACTTTTACATTCACCACAAAAATAACGTGTAAAATATCATCTATAAAGATTTCAGGCAAACATGCTTTGGAAACAAATGGGCAACCTTTACTTGTCATAATGAGAGGAATCAGGGGTGGCATTGTAAAGTAGGTAACAGGAGACATGAATGTGGACAGCAGCAGTCTGTGGAAAGGAAAGGGATGAAACCAGATTGGTAACCAATTTTAATTTTGTTTAATACTTTCTCAGTGACTTGATGCAAGTATAGATAGGGTCCTGGCAAAACGTACTGATGTGCAGGGTTTAGAGGCATTGCCAAGACACGTCTTTTGGAGAGAGAAAAGTCTAAGAGCCCAAATGGGAATGGGATAAAATATAATAATAAAAACAATATAAAAAAATCTGCTAGAAGCTCAGGGCTCATCTGTTCATAAAAGAATTTTACTTGTTGATCAAGGTTTGACTAAGAGCCATCAATGTGATGTAACCACGAAAAGACAAGTGCAGTTTCAGAATTTGTCTGTCAAATTACTGCCAGTGGGAAAAAAACACTAGCATCACCCTACAGGGCTTTGGCTAGACCTCTTCTCAACTTCTGTCTTTAGAAAAGCCATTTGAAAGCCTAGCAGATACAGGCAACGCCCAAGCAGGTTCAAAAGAAGTGTCTTTGTCCCTGTGAGAGGATGGAAGAGATGGTCTTGGTCAGACTGGCAAAATGAGGGTATAGGGGAGGGCATAAGGGAAAGCAGCAGGGAGAAAAGTAATTTAAACTAAATTAAAATATTTTCACATGTACGGTGGGTGTCAACTGAGAAAAAACAAGTTTAAGTTTGAAACTAGAAGGCAACTCCTCACTCTTAGAGCAAGTGCATTTTGCAGTATTCTCCAGTTGAGCAACAGAGGCCAAAACCCAACACCTTTTATGTTGGAGTGTATGAAAGAAATTGTACAATGTGTTTGCTTGCAGTAACAGGGGAATTGACTTAATGGCCCAGAAAGTTCCTTGGAGCCCTGTGTTCAGATATCCCCTGCAGCAAACACTGTTGCTGTATAAGAGATTTGAACAGAAATTAAGTGCAGTCCTGTTGAAATTGAAGTGGGAATTTAAGTTCCCCAAGAGTAATTAGCCTTGCTGTGTGTGGTCAGGACACAGAAGAGGCATTTAATGGCTGTGAGTATCAGTAGGTCTTTAAGTGGTGGAGGAGATTATAAGTTACTGGGACATTCATATAGTAATACTCACTTGAGTTCGAGGGATATCTCCTTTTGAACAGCAACTATTAACGCAGTGTTGAGATACTGGTTTAGGGTTCACTTAGGTGACAACTGCTATGTCTGACTGTCCCTGGCCATCCCAGATGTGGAAGAAACAAAATAACACAACTTGTCTTTCAATCAGCAATTGCAAATGTCCTGTTTTGGGGGATAGCTTTGAACGCACACACTACTATAAAAAGAATCCACTTGTAATGATTAAAGGGACACGCAACAACACAGTATTCATGCAACAGGATACCAAATATAGCAAAGAGGGGAAATCAACCCCTATTTCCCTAAATACAGACACATTTTTCAGCAAAATGAGTCAATTAAATTGGAGAGTGTTCTTAATCCGTTGTCTTAACATCTCAGTTTTAACATGCAACTTAAAATAAGATCAGGGAGAGGTATTTTGAATGTAGGCAGAAATTTTTTGCCAGCACCAACACTGCCTGGCTTATGAAAATTGTTGAGAGTTGTAGTCTAACAATATTATCACTTCAGCAGCACACAGTGATAGGGCTTTTTTCTAAACTACTGAAAAACATTAAGAATTAATTATGTTAGAGGCATGCCATTAATTGTGGTGTAATTTTCACCATGTGTATAATATTTAACTGCCCATTTTGTCACAGAGCAATTATAGGAAATGTTTTTCCAAGATGTCTCTCTGGCTGTATATACATTGTGGTTTCTCTAATTATTTTCCCCCGTGATAATGTACAACATTCCCAGGATCCTGTCTTTTAAATGATTCACTGATAGACAGGATACATAGACAGTCGGGTAGTGTAGTTTTCTCTTAATTTTATACTTCGTTGAGATATAAATTTGAAAAAGTTGTGCAGTCTGTGTACATGTATTAGTCTCTGCCTTTTTATTTATATTAGACACATATCCAGTACTTTGTTTCCAGTGCTGTGATGCTCTATGTCCCTGAGGACACTAAAATAGCTGAATGAAATTAACACTGAAAAAATATATAATAATTTGCCTCAAAATGACCACTGCTATTTGAAGTATGTTGTGCAGTGTGGTTCTGCTCTGAATTTTCACCCACATTGTATATGTGGATGCAATAATGATGGGCATGCAATTAGTCAGCAATTGGCAGACGCTGCACAAGTCACTACTCTACACTTAATCTCTTCCTGGAATCATGGAGAATAATATTTGCATTGGCTTATAACCAAAAATCCTCTTAAATACAACTTGATTTTGTATATTTTACCCAATTGTATAATTGTATGGACAACATTTGTATATATTAAATGGCATATGCTACATGAAATTTTCTCAAATACAGTATTAGCTATTTTAAAAACAATTTCTCCAGACATATGGTAACATGGTGTGGCCAGCACACCTGTTTGGCTGGATAGAAAAACTGCAAAAAAGAATTAAAAATTATCTGACTCTCCTTTTACTTCCACCTGACCAATCAATTTCACTGATGTTGTTATTCTTCGGTTGTTGTATGTTTAACGTAAATTGGAGAAATATCCTGTCTGTTGTCTTGTCAAGGTAAGGTAAGTTTTCCTGATGCACCTAACTTCCACACCCCCCCCACAAAAAAAACCCAAACCCAAACACTCCCAAACACTACACATAAAACATGTAACGTGGTGGGTCACGCTTTTTAAAATAAGATTTTAGAAAAGCTGTAAGATTAGGAATTGCTAGCTATATTGTTGTATCAGTGAAAAATGAGACTGAATTTTAGTATGGCTACAGTTTGAAGAAAATCTTCACACTGAAGTGTGAAATAACAGGTTGGTATCACGTACATTAGGTTAGATCCACTGACTGAACTCTCTGGGAGTTTAAATTCTGATCACACCACCATGGTAAGCATCAAATAATTCAGAATATTAGTATTTTTGTTTGTACTTTATGATATTCCGTAGGACATCTGAATCAGTTCCTTTTCTCAGTTACATTCAGTCTTCAGGTCTATCTTCATCTAAGCACGCAGACAAACAAGCTGTAATGTAACTGGCTCTGAGTGTACAATGAAAACATAAAATTTTAGACATGTGTTGAGACCTGAGGTCAGTGGAGATCTTTTCATTATTTTTGGCTGGTTCAGGTTCATGTCACTGCACAGGCTGCGTGGTTCACTCTCCTCCAGGCACGGATTTGCCAAACATGTGGGAAGGCTCCGTGCATCGACACCATGACCACATCCAGTGCGTCAAGGCTGCCTTCTTCTCACAGGAAACCAGTATGAGAGACACCCTTTCCCTGAGAGTACACAATACTACCTGGTCTGAGGAAAAAAGTTGAGATTTTCTTCAGTTTTCCTATTTATAGAATGGTTTCATGGGTGGAATCATAGATTAAAAGTTCTTTATACATTTTTGGAATTATTTGTTATCTTGAAATCAAATCACAAGGGATATAAAATTCCAATAAATGCTTATAACACAGCATAAGCAATTTCTGATTGTATGAGGAAAATTTATTAAAATCAAGTATAATGGACTTTGTTTTTCTATTAAAATGGTTTATATTAATCTGTTAACTTCTAAATTCAGATTTTTCTTCATATAAATGCACTAATTTCAATGTTATTTTTGCTATAAAGCCAAGAGTAAACCAGAATCAACCCAATACTGTGGTGTTCTTAATGTCAACATCCAGAGACCATCAATGGCAGCAGTTCATAGTTGTTCATAAGTAGTATAATTTTTTAATTTTATTTAGAAGTCTTAGTTTCTGATATTAAAAGGGTAAACTGATATATTATCAGGCCATAAGAGCATAATTTCAAGCCACTCTATAGGAAGGAGTCTAAACTTAAATAGAGCTAGGAAGGAGGAGATTTAAACTAAGCTTTAGAAATATTCCTTATTTTGAGCTCTTTGGAGTTTTTTCCCCAGGAAAAAAAAGACAAGTGATGAATCCTTTGGTCTTTTAAAGTTAATCTAGGTGAGACATTAGAAAGTACAAGAAACAATCTTTCACTTGCAAGGAAAGGGCAAGTTGACTTTTTATTTTCTAACAACTAATTCTATTTTAAGCAGTTTTGCTACCCAAAGGGCACAAAAGCCAGCAATCATGAAAAGCTACAAGATAATGATACAGGTCTTGTTTTACTTCATTGTTTTATTTCATTTATTTAATTTAATTCTCTAACTTATAGCAAAAAAAATTTTTTTAAATGTTGGTTTAATGCTTTATTCATGAAGGACTTCTGGATGATGAGCTTTGTGAAGATCATCCCCTGTGCTACAGAGACAGATGTTTTCTGTGGCCCTGATTCAATAAAGCAATCCTGTTCAGGAAAGCAGTTAAACCAGAGAATATCGCAACAACCTGCGGATGAGAACATGACAGTTTTTCAGTATTGAAAAAATCTAAAAACATATGCTTTAATGTGACATCTTTGACTGACAGTCAGCTTTCCTCAGATTATTCAGGGAGGAATTGAAACCAGGTTAACTGGGGGCCTGAGTGAATGTATGAGCTTTTATAGATCTGATTTTTCCATTACTTATAAACTGTTCTGAGTATCAGACTAACTTCAGGTCAGATTATTCCAAGTTTGGCAATTAATTCTCCTCATCCAGTTCTAAATCTCCAGCTTGTGTCCTTTCCTGAGACAGTGCATCAATATCCAAGTGACACATGATGTCAGTTTCTTATTTTGTGTTGGCACTATGCGTCCAAACTCAAGAACTGGATGACAACACTCACATCTGAGCATCATGATTGTGACTCCAGAACCTGTGTATGAATGTATATTTACACCCATATAACTTTTGCAAAAAGACTTTTCAATTTTTTTCTTTGCAGCTCTGAAACTTTTGGCAGAGTTGCCACAGGCATGGGACAATTTTCCCTTCCCATTCCAGTCAGGAGAAGCCCCAGGTGACTGGAAAAAGAAAACATTACACTCATCTTTAAAAAGATTAAAAAAGAGGACCCTGAAAACTAGCAACCTGTCAGCCTCACCTCTGTGCCTGGGAAGATCATGGGACAGATCCTCCTAGACACTGTGCTAAGGCACATGGAGAACATGTGCTGATTCGGGACATCCAGCATGGCTTCACCAAGGGCAAGTCCTGCATGACCAAACTACAGGCCTTCTGCAATGGGGTGACTACATCAGTAGACAAGGGAGTGGCTATGGATGTCATCTATCTGGATTTCTGTAAGATCTTTGACATGGTCCCCCACAATGTCCTTCTCTCTAAATTGGAGAGAGATGGATTTGATGGGTGGACTGCTAGGTGGGTAAGGAAATGGTTAGATGGTTGCATCCAGAGGGTAGTGGTCTATGGATCACAGTCCCAATGGGTATCAGTGAGTCTGTACTGGTACCAGTGTTATTCAATATCTTCATTAATTATGTAGATGAAGGGATTGAATGCACCCTCAGCAAATTTGCAGATGAGTGGTGTGGCTGACACACCTGAAGGAGGAGATGCCATCCAGAGGGACCCGGACAAGCTCAAGAAGTGGGTCCATGGGAATCTCATGAGGATTAGCAAGACCAAGTGCTGGTGCTGCACCTGGGTTGGGGTTGTGGTATCAACACAGGCTGGAGATGAACAGATCCAGAACAGCCCTTTCAAGAAAGGTGCTGGTGGGTGAGAGGCTGGACATGACCCAGCAATGTGCACTTGCACCCCAGAAAGGCAATTGTGTCCTGGGCTGCATCAAAAGCAGAATGGGCAGGAGAGCGAGGGAGGAGATTCTACCCTTCTGCTCTGCTGTCATGAAACCCCACCTTGAGTACTGCATTCATCTCTGGGGTCCCCAGCATAGGAAGAACATCAACCTGTTGCAGAGGAGGGCCACCAAGGTGGGGCCAAGATTAGAGGGATGGAGAACCTCTTCTATGAGGAAAAGCTAAAAGAATTGGGATTGTTCAGCCCAGAGAAAAAATTTCAGCGTGACCTAATTGTAGCCTTCCAGTATCTGAAGGGGGCCTACAAGAAAGATGGAGAGAGGCTATTTACAAGAGCATGTAGTGACAGGACAAGGGGGAATGGCTTTACATTCAAAAAAAGAGAGTTGGTTAGATTAGATATTAGGAAGAAATTCTTTACTGTGAAGGTGATGAAACACTGCTCAACACAGGTTGCTGAGAAAAGCTGTGGATGCCCCATCCCTGGATGTGTTTAAGGCCAGGTTGGATGAAGCTTTGAGCAACCTGGTCTAGTGGACAGGGTCTGTGCTCATGGCAGGGGGGTTGGAACAAGATGGTCTTTCAGGTCTCTTCCAACGCAATCCATTTTATGATCTATGATTCTAACCATGTCAAAGTAGTTCCTCAGCAGATTGTGCCACAGGACGAAAGACCTTGTGACACAGGTCTATAGCATGGGCAAGGGAGGAGGAGATGACGCAGCTGAGATTCAGACCCCATGGATTTCTGAGTAGCTGCCGCTACCACAACTGCTTTGAAAGAAGAAAACTTTCAGCTCTAGACAGGATCACATCCCCTCCATAGCTTGCTTTTTGCATTTTCATTCTTATCACTGCTAACCATCTAAACCACACAACAGTCCCTTTCTCCACCTTAATCACATCCCCATGCTACTTCTGTTGACCAGAGTTGATGCATTTACAGGCTGGAAACCTGCTGGCACTGACCAGTCTTGATGACTGACCTCTGTTCTGGTATAAGCTCAGTTAGTTCATACAGGGTCCATATGGCAGTTTTCTCTCCCCCTTCCCCCTTCCCTTCTTCTGATTCTCCGAAAGTCTGCAGTTCTGTATGTCTTTCGCAGTGTCTCCCCATGAGTATTTCACTTCTGTTGGCACTTTCCATAGCAGTATTAATAATGACATTTTGCTGGCATGGGGCCAGCTGTTAAAGTTTATGGAGTAATTTTGTAATAGAGCTGCAAGAGCTTAGCAAAAACCCAGCAGGTGAACAAGCTTCCCCCCTCACTCTTTTAAAATAAAAGCTCTCCCGTTCCACAAGCTTTGCAAAGCCTTTGCACCAGGGTTTCCTGGAGGCAAGATGTGCATATTTTAATGTGACAGGTTTAAGAACCAGCGTTCTCCCGTGGCACTCCCACCTCCAGCTGCAAGGCTGTGCCCCTACTCCCCATTCCGAGCCATGCTCATTGCAAACATTGAATATAAAATTGCTGTTTTCCCCTTGCCCTCCACCTTCCAGCTGCATTTTCCCACCCTGGTTCCCTGCTTGGAGCAATGATTTAATAAATATATCTACAATAATCATCAGCGCCTCTGCCTGCCCTCCCCCTCCCAGCTGCAGTTTCCCACCCTTATTTCTCTTTTGTGCCATGATTAGTACATATGTTTAAAATAAAACTCATCATCTCCTTCTCCCTTCCTCCTTCCAGCTGTGGATTCCTCCCTGCCTCCACCTTACCCAGATTTTCATATCTGGTAGGTAAATTTCACAGAAAAATTGAACCTCGTACAGTGCCTCCCCTTCCTGCTGTCTGCCATTTCTCTGTTGCAAATGAAACAGTGGGCTTTAATGTGAAAGCAGATCACAGACCTCATTGGTGTTAACATGAAGCCATGAGTGATCTGAAGAGAGCAGAAAGATTCCTCTGCATTTGAATCCCTTTCCTACCAGTGTCTCAGCCATGAGGGGCAAGATCCTGAAAGATGAGGCTGTAGCCAGGACTGCAATCCTCTGTGTAGGAAGCAAAAGCTTTCCTGATACCTTTTGGTTCAGCTGTACGATGAATCACAGTACGATGAAATAGCTGAGGCTGGAAGGCACCAACCTCTGGTCCAACCCTGTGCTTCAAGCAGAATCAGCTGCAGCAGGTGGCTCAAGGTAATCTCCAGTCAGGTTTGAATATCTCCAAGACTGGAGACTCCATGACCTCTCTGGGAAACCCGAGCCAGTGTTCAACAATGCTCATGGTAAAGCAGGTTTTCCTAAGTTTAAGCAGACTTTTCTGTATCTCATTTTGTGACTGTTGTCTTTTGTCTATCAATGGGAACTAGTGAGCAAAGTCAGATGCCACCTTGTTTATATGATCCATCAGGTATTTTTACACATGGTTAAGATCCCTCATAGTTTTTTCTTCTGCAGTCTGAGCAGTCCCAACTCTCTTAGCTTCTCCTTGTATGTTAAATTTTTCAGTCCCTCAATCACCTTTGTAGCCCTTTGATTAATTTCCCCCATAGGTCTGTGTCTCTCTTCTATTGGGGAGCCCAGACTGGGGCGCAGCACCCAGGCATGTCTCACGAGTGCTGAGAAAAGGGGAAGGATCACTTCTCTTGACCTGTGGGCGACATGCTTCCTAATGCAGCCCACCAGGCTGTTGGTCTTCTTTGTCACGAGGGCACATTGCTGGCTCATGTTCAGCTTGTCCACCAGCAGCCACAAAAGCCTTTCCTGCAAAGCTACTTTCAGAGGATTAGCCTCTAGCATGTCCAGGTGCATGGGGTTTCTTCTTCCCCAGGTGCAGGACTTTGCACTTCCCTTTCTTGAACTTGTTGGCCCATTTCTTCTGCCTTTCAACACAACCAGCAACACAACCAGCAACACAACCAGCTGGGATAGCAGCCATTCCTCACAGGTTTGTATATCCTGCAAATTTGCTCAGAGTTCACTCTGCCCCACCACCCAGGCCATTAATGAAGATGCTAAATGGGCCTGGATCCAGTATCCTGTCCTGGGGCACACCTCTAGTGACTTGCCTCCATCTGGTTTTCATGTCACGGTTAATAGCCCTTTGGGGTGGCAGTTCAGCCAGTTTCCAGTCACCTCACTGGCCGTTTATCTGACCTCTGCTTGAGCAGTTTATCTGTGGGTTAGGGTCAGGGTTTAGGGCTAGGGTTAGGGTTCTAGGGTTAGGGTTAGGGTTAGGTTTGGGATGTTATGGGAGATTGTGAAAGCCTTGTTGAAATCAAGACTAACAAGAAACACTGTTCTCCTCTCATCCAGTGGACGGATCAAATCATCACAAGCGGCTGTCAGGTTTGCAAGCATGATTTCTTCTTTGTAAATCCATGCTGGTCATTCTCAATCAACTTCTTGTCTTTTGTGTTTAGAAATGATTTCTAGTCCTATTGGCTCTACCAGGTGCCAAGGGACATGAGATTGACTGGCCTGTAGTTCTAAGGTGAGACTGGAAACATGCCCTCCCGAAGAAAGGAGTGACATTTGTTTTATTCTAGTCCTCAGGAAAGTCCTCTGATCCCCATGATCTTTCAGAGATAACTGAGAGTGGCCTTGTCATAACACCAGCCAACTCCCTCAGTATCCATAGGTGAACCACCACTTGTCACCAGAACATCTGTATGTCCAAACTGTTTAAATGTTCCCTGACATGATCCTTCTTTACAAAGGGTAAGTCTTCTCTACTCCAGACTTTTCCATGGGAGCAAAGGGCCTTTGGAATCCTAAAGGCTGGTCTTACCAGTAAAGACTGAGGCAGAAAAGACATTAAATACCCCAGTCTTTTCCACGTCCTTCCATGTCCTAGTGACCTGTCACTAGGTCCCCTGTCCCATTCAGAAGTGGGGCCGTATTTTCCCTAGTTTTCCTTCTGCTGCTGATGTACCTGTAGAAACCCTTCTTGTTTTACTTCACATCCTGTAGAGGCCCAAAGGACTAGACGAGCTTCCTAAATCCTTCTCCGCACACATGAAAAATATGTCTATCTTCTCTTTGGGTAACCTGTCTTTAGTTCCCCTTTGCATACCTGTTCTATTTCTGTTTTGTCAGGAGCATCTTTCTCATCCATGAAGGCCTCCGTCTGCCTTTGCTTAATTTCCTGAGCTCCAGAATGACCATTCTGGAGCTTAGAGGAGCTTAAAGGACCAGTTCTCCTGGTCCCCTCTTCTATCCCAGCCTCTCTTCCCTGGGATTCTTTCAAGACATGAAGAGTCTAAGCTGGCTCTCCTGAACTCCAGGGCTTTGACTCTTCTGCTTGCTTTGCTCTCCTCTTGGGATCCTGAACTCCATCATTTAGTGGAGCTCAAGGGCCGCGCTGTACTTTCACATCTCTGATCAGTTTTGCCTTGCTTGTAAATATGACATCCAGAACACCTCTCTCATGTGTGATCATCTTGATCAACTGTGTCAGAAAGTTGTCATCTGTGTGCTCTGGAAGCCTGGATTTCTTGTGCCTTGACGTATTGTCTCTGAAGAAAATATTGGGATGGTTAAAAAAGGCTTTATTTATTTCTCCCTGATCAGGACATTGGTAGCAGGCACTCACCGCAATGCAGCCTGTGTTGTCCGCCTTGTAATCCTGACCCACAACCTCCCAGCTGGCTCAGTGTCCAGCCCCAGGCCAACGTCCAGGTGATCCTACTGCTCTCACACAAAGGGCAACTCCCCCTCCTTGCCCTCCCTGGGCAAGCCTGTCATTCCTAGAGAGCCAGCAACCATCCACAGCAGTGCAGTGGGAGCTGTTCCACCACAGCTTTGTGATCCCAGTGATATTACAGCCCTGCAACTGCACACAGACCTCTCATTCCTCCTGTTTGTTCCCCACGCTGCTTGCATTAGTGCAATGAATTAGTGCCCTCCAGAGAGGCACCCAGTCAGGCTGATTCCCCAGAAGAGACATGAGAGCTTTCCCAATAATACTGTCCAGAAGGCACTTCCTTATTTATGAGCATATGTTTGAGACGGCCTCCCTTCAGCTCTGTTTTTTTGATTAAGCTTTGTCAGGTGGATCCCATGTGTGATTGTAGTGTTCCTCGACTGTCACATGGTTGTAAAAAGCAAATCCCTACTGTCAACACCTGCTGTGGAACCAGTTGTTGACCCACAAGGTCTGTCCTCTCTCCTCAAGCCCATGTCATGAGACAGAAGGAGTTTTGTATTGGACAACAGTCAAGGATGAAGCATGTGGTATCTCATGAAAAACATTGTGAACTTGCTGCCCCAGGGAATACTTTTTCCTCCCAAATTCACTCAACATGCAGACACAAGGTAAGAAAGGGACCTTCTCTTCCCTGAGAAGTTTGCAAGGACTCCAGAGGCTTGGTGAGTTTTTGGGCTAGACTTGTACCAATAAGAAAGGTGGAAAGCCAGAAATCCCTGTTCAGACTCTGAATCAGCATCACTAATTCCTACCTGCCTTATTCTGAGAGATGCTGATGGCATGACTCAAGTCAAGTTCCTTGTGGCAGGCAGTGGGGTGGTGCTCTGCATGATGCACGAGTGGGACAGGCTGAATGTACAAAGGGACTTCTTGGGGGTTAAACAATCACACAGGAGTAATGCTGATTCCACAGAAGATAATTCAGTTTGGGTCTAGATGTTACTGGAACACTCTGGGGATGGCCCAGGAGGCTATGGTGTCTACAAACTGGATGATCTATCTTATGCTAGTGCCTTTTCAGAACATTCCCACAAAGTAAAGAGGAAAGGGCTAGCACATTGCAATAGCAGTTAGATTGTGGTATTGATAAAAATTGGTCTTGATGGTATGTTCAGAACCACACACAGTTCAAATAAGTTCTTCATCCATACAGCTTATGGATGTCATCTGGGATATGCATCAGCTTTCTGCAGAAGGAGAGATCTGCTGGAAGCATGGCGCCTGGACAGAAAATGAGTGATAACCTCTACAGTGTCACATGAAGCAAAACAGCTCTGCTGCCTTCTCTAGGACAGGGGCTGTGATCTCCTTGCCCACTTAGGAATGGCCGGTTCTGTTAACAATGCTAATGAAGAAAATCCAAGGTTCTTGTCCAATTGTCTGTGTCTAATTGCATTTAATCAGCGCCTTGGAAAGAAAAGGTGGGTCTGCCAGACAGTGCTACTACTGTGTTATAACAGGATGAGTTATTGTAATTGTTATTCAAAGTAGATAGTTTATAGGGAAAAAAAAAAGCTTCTGTTCCACAGTGTTTCTCGTCGGCTGGAATAGATCAACATCTCGTCTTTCACCTAAATAGGAATCCCTGAACTCCCTCTACTATTCTCATTTCTGAGTCAGTTTCTAGCTGAAACAGCATTCCAGAAAGAAGATAAGATTATCCTTGATCAAAACAATGTTCTTATTCTCTACTCTGGCTGGAGAAGCTCTATGGAGGAAGTGGCTGCTGAGACAGGGAGAGAAGAAAAGCCAGTGTTAGGCTATCTTGGGACTACTCCACCTTCTGGAACAGAGAGAACTGGAAGAGCTCTGTATCTTGCGGAAACATGAACTATGCTCCACTGGCCTCCTCTGGCCCTGTCTCACCTCTCCCCTAACATGTTTTCACCATACTGTTCTCACAGCCCTAAACCTGTGCAACAAAGGGCTGTTTGGTTTACAGGCTTATGCACAAAACCCAGACAGAAACCCCCTCTGACATTACAGTTTTCACCACGAAAGAGACCTTTGGCTCTGGGGTCCAAGTATAGCAGTAGAACAAACATTCAGTGGTTGCAGAAAGCTGCAGGTCAGGGTCATCACAATGTATTGAAAACTCACCAAATACTCATCAGTCAGAAGCACGGAGCCTTTGTTCGAAGATCAGACCAGCATCATCTGGTAGAAATACTTAAGGTGCCTCAGTATTTGTTATTTGACAGCGATTTGTAGCTGGAACAGTAACACCTGCAATAGCTAAGCATGGAGTGCAGCTCATATTATGACCTGAATGGTTTCATCCCAAGCCCATCAAAGCTGGGAGGGAGTCTTTGGCTTCAAGTCTCTTTCAGTCAGGCATTAATCTAATGTACCAAAACTATCTCAGACAAAATCCTTTTTATATCAAACTGCCCTCTGAAACTACCTTTCCCCCCCTTTTTTTTATTGCTTCATCAAAATACATCCAGCTGTTCCTGTGCTTGTAGCAGCACAATTTGCCCCAGACATTCCAATGGAAAATTGTGTACATACATAAGTCAGTAACAGCTGAATCCATTTTCTTCAAACTCCCCTTATTTTAAATCTAATGGAAATCTAGAGAATGTGATTTGCTTGCCCTAACTTAATTAGCTCAGTAATTTTAAGATTATTAGCACTGGGCTTTTTTACTTCTGCTCAATATGTTCTGAATTCCATCTCTTTGCTCACAGAAAAATGTTGTTACACAATGGGTTATTTTAAACTGTAATTGTCCAGCAAACTTTAAACACATATTAGGCCAGTACAGTGCAACGAGAAAGAGGCAGTGATCTCTTCACTACTCCCAGCTGCTATTGGCTGCATGACATGATAATAATAATAACTTGCATTTCTGTAAAATATTTAGCTGCAGGAAAAAACTTGAAGGATGTTGGACTGCTCTCGAATAATTTATGAATTCCATATGTTTATAAGTGTCTTTAAATACCGTGAGGGATTTACAGTATGGAAATATGTTTGCTCCTAGGAGGTGTTGACTGTCCATGGGCAAGGAAGAATATAATTGCATTTAGGATATGCTGCAAATGCCATCTGCTTTGATGTCCTACATCTGTGCAGCTGTGGGGTTTAGCAAAATCTGCCCACCTGGGAACAACGTGTCCCAAGCAGGAAGTAGAGGAGAACCAAAACTCCAGCATACTGAGTCAAACAACTTCTGAAGGAGGTAAGGAATGGGTTTTCCATAAACAGACTTTCAGGGAAAACTAATAAATAAATGTCATTGAAGTTCTCTGTTGAAAGGTGACAAACTCTTTGGTAACATGAGTGTATTAAACCCGATGCTTTCAAAATCTTTCAATTTTTTGTTCTAAAGGATTAATCTGTGCAATGCTATTAAGAAGGCTGCTCCATAAAATCTTCCAGAGACGTGACTGTTCAGCCCAAAAGGAGCTTGTGAAATGATGTTGGCAATTCAGGCAATCCAGGATCTAGTCTAAGGCCAGGAAAATTGGAGCCTTGGTCTCAAGGGTGGATGAGGTGCATTCTGAGGGACTACAACATCAGGCAGAAGAGCATTTAATCCTATAAATACCATCCAAGATAGGGACGAGGGTCAGGGGCTGAAAACTGCATCTTTCATTTGTGTGGAGAGTCTTTCATGAAACTGGACGTTCATGGCACATACAGATGTATGGCTTGAGACAAGAAAATGCTTCATTTTGATGTTTCCAGTCAGCATATTTCACTTTTTGTGTTCCCAAGTGAAAACATTCTGCTTTGTTTAACTGCCCAAACCATCCCAGGTAAAATCCATGTACATCTCTAGATGATTAGGAGAGCACTGTAGATTGGGTGTTGCAGGCCAGTGTTCACCACTGTGGCTACAGGTGCCTGACCAAGTTTCCTTGTGGTCCCTAGTGCTTGGCTCTGGGGTTTATTGGCTCCCATGGGTCCCCACAAGACCTGGTTGGAGGGGGAACTTTCCCATTGCAGGGAATGTAGTCTGGCCAAGGCAGACCTCTAATGTGGAGGGGAGAGAGCATGGGCCACCTGAGTTAAAAACTTTCATAATGGAAAGTATTGCTGCTGGGAAAGCAGAATAAATCTGGGATGACTTGGAAAAAAGTTCATTTTGTAATGTCAATAGACCAGAATGCATTGAAAATGCCGAAGCAGTATAAAATGACTACTTTTTTTTTAACTTCAGTGATTGAGAACTGAAGTGTTTCACAATATAAAAATCCTTCGAAAGCTCATTTAGACAGAATCAAAATAACCAGACCTCCTTAAAAACAAGTTGCTTTAGATTACAGAGCAGAAAATATAGTAGGCTCATAGGCAATCCACCAGACCACAGCACTTCCCAGGAAAGTCATTACATCTGAATCCTGTTTACATAGAGGTTGATAGCAAAGCTCCCACTGATTTTGCTAGCAGAAGTTCACCTCTTGGATGCAGTGTAAGTTACTCCTGTAAGAGTCAACAAACACCTCTGTTTTAATCATGAAAAATCAGGGCCACACCCGCACAAGCAAAGATTTTCTGTGAAACTTCCACTGCTAAATGAAAAAAATAGTGATGTAATTTAGCATGCTGATGACTACTGCTCAAAGAGCATTCCCAGGTCAATGCACAAAAGCAAATGAAAAGAACAGGTTCGTCTCCTCTGAAGTATTCATTATAGTTTGGAGATTTTTTTACAATATTCCAGGCAAAATAATTTAAAATATTCTCCTATATTTACTTTCTCAAATTCCTATGAAGCCTAAAGAGAACTTTTGTAGAAGATGGTGTTCTGTGGAAGATAGTGGAATAGCATTTTCCTTTTTCTGAGTAAACTGTCAGTCTAAACTTACCATTAAACAGCTTGATAGAAAAGATAAGGTAGGACTTAAGTGATATCCTAAATACGAGACTTCTCTGAAACTGTCTCATGTTTAAATGAAGCCATACATAAATGCATGCAGTTATCTGATTTTTCCCTTCCCAGACAATGAAATTACATTGAAAGTACCGATGCTACTTAAGCCTTTTAAAATAATGAGATTAATAATAATATTTATTAATTATTATTACCAGTATAAATAATTAAAAAGTAATAATAAATGAACACAAAATTAACAAATAAAAAGCAATAGAAGCCATGAATTGTCACTGAAAACCAGATTTTTATTTTCCAGTCATGTAATCTGAAAGAAATTTCAAGTAACATTTTATCTCTGTTTTGGAGCTGTAATAATCCTGCCTCTTGTCATTTTAACTAAATTGCAGCACACCACTGTCCTACTGAATTTACTTATTTTTATTGTGTTCATGAGTACACTAAGGTTTCTACATGCTATCATTTTTCTGAAGAAAATGTAAGCATTAATCCCCTGCATTGGCATGTGAAGTTTGGGTAATTCAAGTTTCATACAAAGGTTTTCCCAGCCCCACTTAGAAGTACTCTGGAGGGCTGACTAGAACTGATTGAAATTGAAATGGTGCATAAACCTCTTTCTGGTTCTTGCAGAAATCACACAGTGAATTCTATCCAAAATTAATTTCCTTAAGCCATAGGTATCAGAATTGAAATCAGATACTTTGATTTTAAAACATCACAGGATCACAGAATATTCTGAGTTGGAAGGGACCTACAAGGATCATCGAGTCCAACTCTTAAGTCATATCTTTTGCAAAAAAAAAAAAAGAAAAACTTTTTCAAATTAAAACTTTTTAAAAAAAGTGAGATATTGTGGTTCACATTTTTCAGCCTACCATCTCCAACATGCAGTGCAACACTTGAGGAAGCAAGTGCTGAAATTGCCTTCCTTAGCTAGGTGTATAAAACAGGAATATCTTTCTGTAGCGATATTGCCAATACAATACTCCACTCAACAATGTCAAGACTTTTTCTTTTTGTGGACAACGGTACAGAGACTCTCTGAAAAATGTAATGAGGAGTGACTTAGACAGCATTTGCCAGCACTTCTAAAATTGCTAGAGGAGTAGACACTACCAACAGAGGTTGTACACATAGTGCCCTGGGAAAGGACTGTGCTTCCTTTCTTCTGCATGTACAAGGTTAAAGAGTGGTGTGTTGTGGTTTGAGGTACTTCAGAAAATCATTAAAGAAAGGGTAATGAAGGTCTAAGTGCAAGTAAGCATGTAAAGGGATGAAGTCTTACACTTTCCTGTCAGAATGACAACTCGTGAGACTTCAGAGCCAACAGTGAAGCAACATTCCCTTTCTATCCTAGCTTCTGCCCTCCCATTGCTCTTGAGATCGCAGGAGCCATTAATTAAATGCTCTCTTTACCTTTCTCTTAAACCTCACAGTTTATTGCACTGTCAGACTCTTGTCAGCAACTTCTTTCCCAAATCTGCCCCTGCTCAGAAACACCAGTTTCAAACACCCCTATAACATACATGCTGAGACAGAGCAAACCTGACCCCGAAACAAATATTTTACAACTTACAGTGACTTTTCAAGGTCTTGAATCAACATGCCTCGATCACAGCAAACAAGATGTAGAACTGCCATCAGTTACTTTTCATAGATATAAAAATCCACTTGAGTAAAGTGGAAAAAATCAAACCTCTCCATTTTCAAGACTGAAATTCACATGTCTTGAGTACCAGCTTTCCGCAGGAGTAAAAGAAGTCACACAACCTCTTTAGACAGAGGGTGACCTCCTTTCATGTCCATTCCAGAATATTTTGATTGGAGAGCTGAACTTCATAGGGCACAACTTAAAATTGCAGTTGTGATGATTCACTGAGTTGACTGTAGTTTCTGAGCTGCTGTGTTCAATTTCATTTAAGCCCTGAATGAGAGTAAACATCCAGGAGTAACTGATTTGCCTTCAGTTTATCTACCACAGTTTGTGAGATCCCAGCATATAAAGCTTTACTTCATCTGACACATTCTTTACAGATACCTGGGTATGAAATACTATACTGGAGGGCAATAAAATGCTAAGACACCATTGTCTTATCTTCCTAACAAGACTTTTACTTGTGAAAGTTAGTATGGGAGGGACTATGTTATGGGAGGGGGAAGGAAAGACAGTTTAGGATCTGTGTAAGGACCAGTAGAGCTTCCGGATGTCTCCTCTTGAAAAGCTGAAGCAAAGATCGTTGCTGTGTTTTACACAGAGCAGAGAGACTGAGAGTATACATCAAATGGGGGATGAATGCTGTGATGTAAAGTGAGCAGGAGACGCCTCATCCCACGCTGCACTATGGGACTGCTGGGCTAAAATGCTGGGAGGAAAAGGGGAAAGAACACAAAAAGGGGAGAAGTTTGGAAAGCAATACAATTCCAGGAACTAAAGTATTCTCATATTGGTCTAAGAGTCAAGTCAAGTTATATACAGAGATACATTCCCTGCTACTCATTAGTTACAAATCAAAAAGCATCACCTGACATTCTTTACAGAATATTGTGTGGATAGACTCCTGGCTCAGGAGTGCAGACGTCTGTCTGCCTTGACAAACACTGCTCCTGACCCTGCTTTGCCTTGTACAATTCATCCTGCACTCTCCTTGAGGCAGTCACAGAAATGAAAACAGGATCTCTGAAGTGATACTCAAATGACAAATGTGTCAGCTTCTTAGATAATGTAAGGACAGCTGACAATTATCACAGGTTTGAAAGCTTAAGGTTACACGCTTAGTGTGTTCCCCTGTGCTCATGGTCCATGGATACTTCTCAGACATCTTTTAATTTCCTTTTCCTATCACCACTTTGTATGTGTGTTCTGCATGTGAATGTTTAAACATAGCATGAGGAGATAAGAAATTAACCCCAGAGCCTTTCAGGTAAACTCAAGGTTGTGTTCTTGGATAATTAGGGATGCCTCCAGCTCAACTTTGTGTCATCTTTTTCTGGAGTCTGGTACACCCTCTACCCTGGGGTTGGTATATTCATAGTGCAGGGAGGACATCGAGGCACCAATGAAGATTTTTTCGTAGAACTGATCTATTGCTTGCTAAGTCAATCCATCTCCAGAGGAACACAGCTACCAGTCAGTCTTTTAAAACTGCATGGATTAGCAACAGATGTTTTCTCAGTCATACAATGGAAAACATTTTTTTCTTCTTGTGAAGGAAGCAACATATTTCTCGGGACTTGGTACAGTCTGCAATGGTTTGGGTATGGTCTTCATCCACAATAGCTTTGGTAACAACATATATAATATAAGACAACCATCTTGCCTTCAGTTATTTAAGAGAAACCTGATTCCACTCCTGAGACAAAAAAACTCTGGCCAGAGGAAGTTCAGTTGGCTTCTTCTTTCTCTGAAAAACAGACCACACAATTGTGGTGGATGAAAGAGTAGCCAAAAAATTAAGAGATCATTTTCAGACAAAGATATTTTTTTCTGAATACAGTGTTTTTTTCCCAGTCCTTCCACCCTTGTGATATGAGCTACTGCATATACTTCATGAAATTACCATCTACTGCTCAGTTGTTTATTTTTGTAATCACTGGATTTCATTTCATTTCTTTGCCTTTTGACCCTGTTTTGATTATGGAGAGTTTTAATGATCAAGGGATCTGTAGATTAAAGTCTATTTAATGCAAAATGCTTTCCACATAAAATTGGAGAAATTTCACTGGCATTATTGACATGCTGATTTAGCCCCACAATCAAGCAAGCAGTGAAGTTACTAGAAAGGGATTTTGATTTCTCTGCTTCCTTTCCTTCTGATACTGGTTTTGGTGGTTTTTGTTGGTTTTTTGGTTGTTTGCTTTTTGTTTGTTTGTGGTTTTTGTTGTTGTTTTTTGTTTGTTTTGTTTTTATTTTTGGGACTATTTTAGATTATAATCAGATAATTTTGTTAAATTCACTTAAATCTTGAAACCCAATCATGTGGCTCATTTTAGATTTTAAAAAATCTACCAACTTGGATTTTTCCAGTAACTTCATAGCTGAGTTAGATCTGTTGACCCTTGTAGCTGCTTTCTCTTAATCTGCTGAATTTCACAATACTCATATGAGCATAATGTTAGACTTGAAATACCACCAAGTATATTTTTTTTCTGAAACATCCTGATATTCTAAATCACTCAGTGATTTGAAAGTCAATGAAATGAAGCTGAGAAGAAATGGGAGAACTAGATTTACTGTTAACTTGATATTTGGAACTGACATTTCACTTTGCATGTGAATGCTGAAAAAGCTGCCAAAACCAGGCTTTGCTAAAATATCATAATTACTGGTTCCTCTACTCCCAAATACAACATTGTTTGATGAAAACAATATATTCTTCAGTCACTTTACTCCATCATCTATTGTTTTATACCAGTTATTTATAAAAGGAAATGTCTGACTTTTTAAAATGGAATAGTTGTGTCAGTATTTGATTAACTTCTTCTCCCTCTGTACTATCAGTCTTGATTTAAACAGCAGGTCATTGTGTTCTGATTATCTCATGTTTTAACCAGTCAGCTCCTTTTGTGTTTGCCTTTTCTCTACCAAGATGAACCTCTGTTTTTTTCCCCTGTAAGAATTTCTATATATGTTATGCCACTGTGCTCTGAAATGGACCCTTGTCTCTTTTGGCATGCTAAGAGGAGGCATGGGCTAGTTGGTGTCTGAGGCATGTCTGGGTGCAGACGTCCATGGCCAGACAGAGTTTCTTGGCTCCAGTGGGTCACTCCCCTCATGAAGAGCCTTGGTGCTCACTGATAGTGCTGTGTGAAATGAGGTCCTGCCCAAGATGAAAATTGGTTCCAACTGACTTCTGCAAGAGTTCAGTAAAGGCATTCTCTCTCTCCAGATACTATAAAAAATAACCATGAGCAAAATGTAGATAATGCAAAATGTCAGGCGGCCTGCCAAGTGGCATGGTGTAGCTAATCCTTGGTGACTGTGCTGTTGGATGGAGAGCACTGTGCTGTCACAGGACATGGCTGTCTGAATTCAGTTTTACTGTTACACATACGAGACTTCCTCAGATGAGACTGCCGACACTCTCCTCTGTACCTCAACTGCAGTTCTTCTTTCTCAGAAAAGCTCTCCTGCTCCTGAATAGCAGGTATCCAAGGATGTGATTGCTACCTGTGATCAGTGCTATCTTCCAGGGAAGGAAGGTCATGTTGATACCCTCAGCAGGTCTCAGGATGTGCCCTTCCAGCCCTGTGTACCAGAGCTGCCTTCTGCAGCAGTTCTGACCATTGTGGTCTCTCTGAAACCAGACAAGGAATTGACTCAGCCAGCTGGATTATACAAAAGCTGTTTTAGATTGAAGACCTTCACAGTTTTGTCGCATGCTCCAGACTATTTCTGTGCTCAACTGCAAAAGAGTGCTTGAAAGCTGAAGGATCCCAATCTTTTTGTTCTTGGTGAAGGACTTGACAGGGCATGGTTTGTAACAGCAATACACTGTTCTTGCTTGATTACAAATCTTAGTGCTGCACTTCCTCAAGCAACTATCTGACACCCTGAATCTTGGGAGGAAGGACAGTTGCAGTTTTTAGTGGCGGTCACTGCACAGAGCTGACCACTGGTCACTTCCCAGTACAGACCCACCTGTTGTGAGGGCACTATGCTGGTATTATGTCTTGAGGCAGTAGTAATCTGCTGAATGTTTGGTGTAGGGCTGACTTAGAACTCCACCCCTTTAAAAATATCTGTGTTCCTGGCTGCTTGACAAGGTTTTTCAGTCATACATTTCTTCCCAGAATTCACTGTTATGAGAAACCTGTCTATTCTCTGCTAGTCAGGGCAAGCATGTTAGTGACAGCCTGTATATATTGAAAGCTGTCCGTATGTTGAGTTAGGCTGTTGAAACTTCTCTTCCAAGTGTGTTACTTTCATTATATAGCATTTAGATTACACTTACTGTTTGTTTAACTTCTTTGTAGAAGATCTAGTTATTTTCAAAGCTGCTTGGAGCCTTTTATCATGATATTTTACTTTTTCCCCCTCATCTGTTTAGGCTTAAGCACTCTGCATATGATAAAAAATTGTTTTATTTTCCTGTAAAACACCTTGGATACGGAATACAACCCATATGGTAGTTTAAGGAAACAGCACCTCCCAAAGAGGGTGTTGAATGTGCACAAATATGTTCTTGTTTTTTACTAGGGGCACCTGCCAAAACCCTGCTGACACATCAAGTGTAAAAAAATATTTGGCATCAGTCATCTCCTTCAAAATTTCCTTGTAGATATTGGAAAATATTCTCTTTTATGTATTTATTTAATTTTGTATGATATTTCCTGGTCCTCATGGTCACATCTGTATGGAAAAGTAAACATGGGATGGCACGTTCTCTAGTATCGAGGCCAACTAGTCCATCCCAGTAAATTTGCTGTCCCTCAAAACAGTGACAAGTTAGTGGGGATGGGCCTTGAAATTATTTAATCTACTCATGGAAACATAACTTAAAAGGACTAAATCAGAAGTCAGATTGGAGATTATCTAGCTGTTATAGCAAGAGGGAGGTGGCAGGAGAAAGAAGTGGGTAGGTGATGGCAGGAAGAGAAAGAGGAGAACTAGAAAGATGTTTAGGTCAGTGTCATCCTCTCCTCCTTGCAGGTGGAGGCAATCTGGGGCAGCCCACATCACCCTGAGCGTGCTTCTGGAGCTGCAGGCTCATGGAGGGCTGGCCAGCTCTGCTGGGTGAACATTCATCTCTGCTCTTCACCATGTTGGTCTGCAGTGCCCCAGAGCAGAGCACAGAGACCTGTGGAGGCAACAGGCATCCTGAAGCAGAAGCTGGTGTCACAGGGAAAATGTTTTCCATGCAAAAAAGGGTCACATCTGTCCGTTCTTGCTTGCGCCATGTGGCTATGGGCTGGCTGGGTCTGCACCATTGCCTGTTCAATAACACGGCACAGGCTGCCCTGGGTCCTCACAGTTTTGGGGAGGAGGAGGAAGGAAATGCAACCGAGCAGGCTCTTGCAAGGACCTTGTAATTAGCTGCCAAAAGAGGCAGCATTTGCAGAGCATCTGCAGCCACCCAGACTCATCCCCGAGGGGATGAATGCTGGGCAGTGTTTGATTACCTGGATGGGAATGGCAGTGCTGGAGCAAGTGCAGGGTGAAGGTCAGGGATATGTTTCTGTGGGTGCCTGCCATGGCAGTGCCTTGTGTGACCCACAGGCATGCCACGTGGGGTGACCACCACTGACCGCAGCACTGCCTGGGACTTTGTGGTGCGTGGTGACCTCAGAGAGAGGTGGGTGCTCCTGGCTATGCCTGCTGTTCCTGATGGGCTTCCCTGAGGAAACCCAGGGTGCCATCAAAGAGTTGGGCAGAAGGTACCATCAAGTCTACATAGTGACAATACAGGGACAACATAGGACATAAACAATCTGGGCAATGAGCCTATACAGCTTCACATTAGTTCTTTATTTATAGCTATGGGAACTTCCTCAGGGTTTGTCTTATGATGCTCTTTCGTTCTTATTTTATGACATTACATTCTAGAAGTTTCCCTTGATTTCCTAAGTATTTTATCACCTGTTTTCTTGGTGACACTAAGAATTTGACATATTTTTATGCCAATGAAAGTTTCAGCAAAGCATAACACATTGCATTTAGAGTTGATAAACTGTTTCAGTCGAAAAAGTCAAGGTTTCTGTTAATCACTGCATGCAATATTTTGCTGTTTTGTTTTATTTTATTTCAAAATGTATTCAAAACTAAAGTGCAATCAAAACAATTCATGTTAAAACTGCACTTGTTTTCAAGCAAGTTTAATCCAAAACAATTTTTGCATTTTTTTTTAAAGCAACCTTGAATACTTTATGCAAGACTGACTAGAACATGAATAGGCATTGATTTAAACATTAACTTGTTTCATTTTGTTTCTTTTATGTACCTCTTCTTGTTTAAATGCCTGTACACAGATATTTGTATGTATTGTTAACAATTACCAAATAATACAGAACTAGATGACTGTTACTTTAAACCAGATGTTTTCAGCAGAGTTAACTGTAGTTATTATATCTAGCTATGTAATTATTTGATATAGTCCCAAATAGGATAATCTGCACTGAAATCCAAGTGGCTGAAAGAACTGTAGTCCATGAGGGAACATGCAACAAGCCTGTGACACCCAAGCACGTGAATTCTTGCCTAAGAAAAAGACCTTGAATTCCCTTTTGCTGCCCAGCTTAGGTTTGCCAACATCTGAAAATGTTGTGGTGCCAGACGTCAGCACTCTCTGAGTGGTGAGGAGCAGGAGGCTCTTCCTAAGAGCACTGCACCAGTCCCACATTGGGGGTGGGAACTACCTTGTGCCAAGCATAGGAATATCCCTGGACCATGGCCCCACTCAAGGCTGCCCATGGGCTTTGCAGAAGCTGAGTCCTGTTCCAGGAGAAGGTTCCTGTGGGATGACACATGGTTCCCCAGGACAGACCTCCCACTGCAGCGGTGTTTAAGGTGGCATACACTGTGCTAGCCCTGGGACTGGAAGCAGCACCTTTTGAGCAATCTGATAACAACAGGACTAGGATGCATTGCCTTGTGTGTCAGTGCCACGAGTGAGCCACACTCCAGCACAGGATGATGACATGTTCTGTTCCTTGCTCCTTTCCTTATGGCATGCTTCTGTTTCCTGAGCATGCTTAAAGATTTTGCATTGAAATCCATATTGGGTTTTACCCAATAAACCATAGATAATAGCTCTAATACTGAGCAACTATCTCAGTACCATGAGCTCTCCCTCCCTTAGGGTAATGTGAGGCAGGATTTCAATCTTCCCCTGCATGTATGAGTTCCTTTTCAGCCCCATTACCTCCGTGCTGGGTTGGTAATAGACTGCTAAACTGCAGCATTATCTTCGGGTCTCCGTCTGAGGGCCTCGTGTAGCCAACAGCATTCACTGACACCCTCTCCATAACCCTCAGCAGCACACTCAGCTCTTCTGCTTTCCTAGGCTTTCAGGATTTAGTGTCCTCTTTGATTCTGGCCTCAGGCTTGGAAAAGTGAATGCTGCCAACCTGCTTGGAGCCTACAGGGTATTTTACAATTAATAGCATCCCTATTGTTTCCTCAAAGACCACTTGGTATTTTCAGCTTGAACATATCTTTGCCATTGTTTCATTTCCTCTTTGTTTCCTCTAACAGCCTGTTTTGATTTAACTCTATGTGGTCAGCATGACATAGATTAAACTGAACTGTGTATAACATTTGAAAAGCACATGAATAATTGTCCTTATGTGGTTGCAGTTTGCACAATGATACTTGCTTTGTTTATTACTCTTGCTGAATCGCCATCAGACCTGCACCTGCGGCCTGGTTCTAAGCTGGAAACCTGTGTATTTGCACCTCAAAGTGCCTGGGAGCAATCAAAACACTGAGTTAGTCAGTTTTTGGGCTGGTGGCTTTCTTTTAGTGCTTTTTCTCAAAGGAAAATTGGCTTTGGTCTGAACATTTTCTGGGAACGTCTCCTTTTTGCAGAGACTTTTATTGAAGTTTACTTTTCCCAGTTTTCACCACTATTACTGCTCACTTTCCAGCCAATATTAATCACCCGAATGAAAAATATCAACCTCATCTCTTGAAAGCATACCCTCTTAGGTGTCTTCTTTATGAGCTACAAAAGTCTGCATGAGGTTGCCCAAACATATGTTTGCATATTTAACATTTCTCATAACCTGGCAGATGTTACCTGCTCTATCATGTTACAGTGTAGAGTTTTCAGGTGTAATTCCTATGTCTGGAAAACTTTTCCCTGCACACAGTGTGGGCTTGCAGCAGGCTGATCCTGCTCGCAGGATCTAGTGCTAATCTCTTGGCCCACATCCATGAAGCTGACCAAATCGCAGAGCCCTTTTTTAAAGAGGTATTTATTCTGTTTTGCTAGTGAGGGACAATTAATAGATTTCCCACCAGCAATTTGAGAGAATGGATGGAACTGCAGGAAACAATGATGAGTAACACTGGAGTCAGAAGTTCTTAGACAGAAAAGGCCTCTTTTGCTTTGACATTATTTTGGTTGCTTATCACTTCTTGATGTACAAAAATTGGCTTTCAAGCTATGATGCTAATAAAAGGCCACATTCTTTTATGCCTCTACCTCCCCTGGATTTTTCTGAGCTTCCAACAGGGATTAATTTGGCCCCAGGCATCCACTCACAACTTCTATGGTTGCAGGGGTAGGCAGGCTTTCTGGCATATGCTTTGCCGAGTCATTACAAATTTGGTCTCTGGGACACAGCTGTGCTGGGGCTGCTGCTCTCTCTCACAGACACTTCATGTAGCCTCAGGCTGCTGACACTACTCACCTCCTTGTTGTGTTTCCACCTTGACTTCCCTAACTGGGCCAAACCAGCACAGTTATTGCTCTGCTTTTTCCCCTGCCCTCCTTTTGCATCCATGGCATGGACTGTTGGGCTTCTGTGCCCGGCCACCCCTGTGCCCCATGTGCAGGTGGCTCCCGGCAGTCATGCATCCTGTTGTGTCAATGTGCAGCTTGGGTTTCGGGAGATCCTGGAGGTTACTCCTCATAAAGCAGAGGATGGAGTTCAAAGTAGCTCTGAGTGCCTGATTAACACTTCCAAGATCTCAGGTCATCCATAAACAGTGCTAATATATGAGGGAGTACAGCATTCTAGTTTCACGTGTCCAATTTCCAAGGCACTCCTTTTCTAATATAATTATTTTTTATCTGGTGATCCAGATAAAAGAAAGTTCTAATGTTGTGACTAGAAATAAGCCAGATTAAAAAAAAAAAATTTGCAAGTCCCCAGTTTTATCTTCTTTTGTAACTTCTCCATAATTAAGCCACATTTTTAATGGTAGAAGCGAGATTAAAGTGTTTTCCCCAGATTTTCTCAGACGTGTAATTCCTGGAATTTAGTTCTGAACAGCCACGATAACACCATTTTGACTGAACTGTGGCTTGTATCCTCCCCAAGCAGTGGGTTCCAGTCATCTCTCTATATTTCCGTGTGAATTAAAGAAAACATAATTTACTCTATTGCAGAGATTGTAGAAGATAAGGAGGTGGCAGTCCCTGAAGGTCTCCACTGCTTTCCAGTGCAGCTCTAGAGAAAGGTAGGAGGTTTCCTTCAGCCAAGCCTTGAGTGTCATACTTCTTGTCCCCAGTCTAAGTCACTGAGCAGTGGTGGTCTTCATGGAGGCAGGAAACTCCTAACTCTTCTGTGGGGTAGGTAGACTTTGTTACAAAGCATCTTCTCCTAGATCTGAGTCTGGGTTTAGAATTCCACACTGGCTGCCAGCATTGGTACTCACTTTGCCTTTTTGCTTGACAGGTCCTGACCCATAGATGTTTCCTCCTTGCAGCTCTCGTGACTACAACACATCTGAAAGCCAAGCAGCCCCTACTTTGTCAGGTACTTTCCACAGTACATCTCACTTCAAGGATCCTGGAGGCTTCTCTGCAATGTATTTTCCCTACAGTAGACTATTTCACTCTTATTTTATTTCATCTAAGAAAACAGAAGGTGCACGCAGCCCCAGCATTAATGCCTGTGGCACCACGCAGGGGTGCTGCCCACGGACATGCCCGGCACACAGCAGCATGTTGCAGAGCAGCACACGGTGTTGTTCTCATTTCTGCTGTCTGCCGGTTCTTTGAATGCAGCCTGTGCCTCCAGAGGAAAACAGAAGATATGTCAGGCTAAGTTAATCTGTGGGCTAGACAAGCTGAACAGCATCTCGGTAAGGATTTTGCACAGAATGTACCGGTGTCTCCAGACTTGGAAAGAGTTCCCTTTCTCAGTCAGGCAATGGGAGCCAAATTCAGATGTGAATCTGAGTTCTCCAGTTCTGGAGGGAGTCTGAGCTGGTGTATTTTACACCTTCTTCCGCCTCCCCTCATCCCAGGAGTGCATTTGGCTGGCCTAGCTTCCCTCAGATTTAGTTTTCATTTATGTTCACTGAGATGCACTCAGGCTCACATCCACCAGCCACAGTTTAAATCCCCCAGCTTTTTGCACGAATCCTGAACCTAGCCATCCAAGGCTGCATTTAAGGAATTTAAGGAAGCCTTAAGTTAGTTAGTAACCCACCACCAAGGGGTTGAGAGAGAGATGAGTGTTGCAAGAAGAGCAGCTAACAGAGGAGCATAAGTTCAAATTAGGTTTCTCTTCTTTTTTTGCCTCTGTACTCGTTTGCTCCTGACTATTGGTAAGTGATAACTAATTATTAACTGGCCTTTCTGATGTATTTTTGGGACCATGGTCCTGAGCTGATCCCAGCTGATCCTGATGTGAACAGGACAGTTCAGAGTGGGATTTCCTTCCACCACTGGAGCCAAGATAGTAATGAGTTACAGATGCCCACAGCTTTAACCAAAGACTAAGCATTTGCTTGTGCCATACTAATGTATGTATGTCAACAAGTGTCTCATTACTAACAATGTAGTTAATGACACTTTTCTCACTGTTGATGGTACTGATAAATTTATCATAAATTTAATTATCAACACATATGCTTTGATATTCTGAAGACAGCCATTTACCACTTCAGAAGAAAAGAGAGACCTACAAAAAAGCACACATACAGCTAAAACCTTAGCATATTTCATAGAAAATACATCTCAGTTCATATTCAACAGTGACTAAACTTTGAGGTACCTTCTATATTTTGATTTAAATCACCTAATGACTATGCTCATATATTCTGAGTCATATTTGCTTTGTCTTTGCTGTTGTCAAAGTCCTCAGGGAGACTAAGAATTGTATATATCTTGTGGGGGGAACAAGTTATTTCTTGAAATAACTTTCCCATCTACACTAGTTTTGATTGGTTTTGGTGGTACCCTACACTATGTTTACCTGTGGTTTTCTCACTCTCTGGATGAGTAATATGCTTCAGTTTCCTAAGTTGCTAAGATGGTATTTTTCATCAGCATTAATTTCACATTGAAAAGAAAATGAAATTAAGCCATTATATTTTAGCTAAAGAAATGGGCCAAGAATGAAAATAGCACAGCTGTAATCCTTTTTCATGACAAAGGGACAGTTTTCACAGGTTATGCATGATAGAAGTATTGTATTTTATTGACCACTACAGTCAAGGAGCCATAGAAAAGATTATGTAAATGTTGTGATTGATTTATATAATTGAAAAACTTCTCCTTCCAAACATGAATGAAAGTTGAGATTGTATGTGTTTGAATTTGGACCAGTTTCTCTTATATCATCTTCTTCCATTGCTTGCCAAAGTGGAAGAGGCAGAAAGCCCCATGAAGAAAACATCTCTCAGTATCAGCCAAATTAAGGATCACATGTTTTGAAATGAAGGAAAGGTGATCTCTCGTTGTACTTTATTCCATCAACAATTTCCAGCATTCTCAGGACAACTGTAAGTAGTGTAATCTCAATTTCCTCTTCCTCAGCACTTTATAAAATCGAACATATGTTAAGAGAGAAGGAGTAAAGATAACTGATCATATTTAGGTGTGATTACACTACTGCTCTGGCTTAACAATCGAGTTAGAACAGGGCTCTGGAAATGGCAAAGACTATGAATTCTCTCTTTTTTTCCTTGCTTTACTGACTGTCTCCCACAAAGATCAAGGAAAAACACACTTTCTCTTAGTAAAAAGCAGGTCTGCTTTTCTGACTTGAATAAAAAATAATGGTGAAATTCATAATTCAGGTATTCCTTTTTAACTTCAGATTCTTTTTTATTCCTTTTCCCCATTTTTATCTCTTTTAGTTATATAAGGATTGATCTGTTAATATTGCGTTCAGGTAAGAGATGCTTCTTAGTGGCATCTGTCCAAAGCAGGTTTTTAAGCTTGAGAGCTTTCCTTCTGGCTCACAGCCCTAAACCTTTCCTGGTCTAAGAAGTTTTACCACTCCTGAGGATGGATCTCACAAATGAAACTCAGCCTGGTGGGCAGAAGGGACTGTCACCTCCTGCTCGCTTCCTCTTCCAGCTCTGCCTGCTCATCACCCTCTTCCTACAGATACCGCTGCTCCATTAGATTTGCTGCTGGAGCTGCTTCAGTGTGTTTGTTAACCTGTGCCTGCCCAAATCAGCCAGATTACCAAAAATACTCTAAGTAGTAATGTTTGGTGATCTGGATCAATCAGATGAGACAGTGTTCTTGTGAGTAGATAATTTGGCAGACTTGAGAGGGACAAAGGAGAGGAGATGGAAAACCTTTTACACTCCATAAAAGATTACTATAGGGGTTTTTGGTTGTTTGCTTTGTTTGTTTGTTTGTTTTGTTGTTGCTGTTGTTTTTTTCCCAAGTGGGAAGTAGGTAAAGAAAAGCACACTGAAACAAGTGGTGGTTGGGTAGCTTCTGTAGAAGTGGGCAGGAAAATGGGCAGTTGTACTCTATGGGCAAGAGATCATTTACACCCAAAACTGCCAAAGGCAAGACCTGAGCAAGTTAATCTATTTCATATTGTGTTCTGAATCTATCTGGTTAGCAGTGTAGCATTCTTGGTCATTTCAAACCCTGTTCTCTGCTATTTTGGTAGCTAAAGGCCTTCACTACGTAAGTGGACTGTATTTTCCCACACACTGATATTGGAAAACAACTTCTGGGCCCTGACCAGAAATCAACATCTAAACAAGCACAGCTGAGAAAAGTTGCTCACTGACATGAGTCTATATATAGTCACTGCTAAGCTGAGCCAAACTCACATCAGTGGCCAGGTGCATCACAGGTGATTTTGCTATATGCATATTCAAAGTTTTATCTGCTCCCATTTTCTGCTCACTGCAAAAGTGAACAAACCTACAAAAATATGCAAACAAGGTTTGGATGGTGTACGAGTGAGTGATTTTTGTTCCTCCACATCACTTTTTCCCCTCACAACAGTGTGGTGCCTCAGCTCCATGCAGCAAATTGTATGCAGATGACAGTAGATGGAGTTTAGTAGCTGCAGCTCTGGATGCCAGGTTCTTCTCTTGCAAGAGAGCTTAATGAGCTATTAGAGGGCGAGAGAAGCCAAAGAGCCCCAGTACAGTTGAGCCTGGGACTTCTGCCAGAAGTTAGTTGAAGGCTGCCCAATCTGTCCAGACTTCATGAGCAACAACAGGTTGGAGTGAGACTCTAGAGATTTTGGAGCCTGAGGTGAACTGCTGGGTCCTGGCAGTTTGTGTTGTGGATGATTGTTCAAAGTGCCCCTGAACGAAGGCTCAAATATCCATCAAGAAATAGGTCAGAGCCTCTGGCAGATCCCTGAAATGTGCATCTTTGCAGGTCTTCTAATCTTTCGCATCTCTGCCAGCTTCCTACAGTAAAAGGAATGATGCATGAGACATTCAAGCATCACTCATGCTTTTGAGTAAAGGCTCTGCCCCTGCCTATTATCAAGCAGGTTGTTTTCTGGTGGCTCTTTGTACAAGTTCAAGTGAATACTGGTCCAACATGTGCCATAGTGCCATCATTTTAAGTAATGTGTACTATATTCAAGGGGTATTCCAGAGTTCAAGCAAGTTACATCTCAATCCTTTGCCAAGTGGGAAATTCATTGCTTAAAGTTGATTTTTCAGTCACTGGATAGTGTCTCTTCTGCTGTGACACAGTCCATCTGTGAGTAGGTAAAGCAACTTTAACTTTGTGCTGCACTTGTGAGCTCCAGGCAACAGTAGTCTTCTGAAGAGAAGCATTTGTCTAAAATGAGTGGTAAATTCAGGAGTACGAATAGTTTTACCTGATCAATATTTCAAACCACTAAAAGGCAGAAGTTGACCTGTGCAAAAATAGTTCAGTCAAAAAGAGTTCATGAAAAGCCATTTAAATTGCTTTTCATCAAGCACATTATGTAAGATGAGCAAAGAGATCAAATTGGTAGACTTTACTAATAGCATTTTCCAGCTTTCAACTGGTGCATCTTTGGTCTAACTCACAGGAGAAATATGTGGAATGTGCACGTATCCTTATCCTCTGTGGTAAAGCTTATTCTTGTTTGGAGGCTTTCTTGCACAAACTGGGAATAGTCAGAGTGAAAAGCTTCCAAGTGTGACACGCTCCAGGTTTTTCTTGTGGTGTGTCACCCTCTTTTCTTCCATTTTGGTTGTATTGCCCACTTTTTCTAATGCTTTAACTAAAAAGAAGAAAATAAAGGAGGAATTTTGTAATTTTGATAATGCCAGAAGAGAATGTTTCACATTTTCAGAATTCCACTTTCCACCCCCACATTGTTTAGCTGAAACACTACTGAATTCAATCCAAACTTTCAAACAGCTTCAGCTGTCCTTCATTTTTTGGTGAGTAAACTATTTGTCTAAAAATTTTTGTCCAGATCTAAAATTTATCTCAAAGTTCTCATAAATGAGATTTAAAATGGAACAGTTACCAGTGCCATATTTTAGGGGGAAAAAAACCCCACTATCCACCAGTGGTTGTAAGCACCATGGATTACAACTCAAAAAGCTTCACTGTAAAAGATGATACTTCAGTCAAATATAACATAAATAATTTAAGGCTTCCTACTTATGTGATCTTGAATTTTCACTGACTTTTCACATCCTCCTAAGTTACAGCATTGCTTTTCTTCTGAATATGTGCTGTTTTCCATCTCAGAGGAGACTTACTGAATTTTTGGTATACATCCTGTCTCTAGGTTGAGCAATCTGTAATTAAATAATGCTTTTCAGGTGGTTTGGGTCCATGGGTAAAAGGCAACAGAGAAATTCAGATTGTTGTTTTCAGGAAGTTCATTACTTTGTGTTCATGATATACTAACTCTGTAGACTTGACTTGCATAAGTAATTTCACTTTTTGTAACATCTCTAACTAATCACAGTTGCAGTATGACAGATCCAAATTGGACAGATGTTTCTTAAAAATAAAATGTCCAAAGGCAATAGTGTTGAAGTTGCCAGTGAAAAAACAAAGACATCTGTACTTTTAAACTGAATTTGAGGGGGTTTTATTCCTTCTCCTAAGTTTCTATAATTTTTAGGTCACGTTAGAATCAGTGTGTGTTAGTGATTTGTGAAGTCCATTGTCTAGTGATGTCAAAAATTAAAAATGAAATCTATTTAAACTGGTGTCACTCTGTGAGCTTCACTGTATTTTTCAAATATTTCTTCTTGGGGTAACATTCTCTCATGGACTGTTAGGCCAGCAAATGCGTATTTTATGCACTTTCATGTGTCTATCAACTGAAAGCTCAATTCCTGCCAATCTCTTTTTCTCTCTTGTTTTCTTACACTGGTGTTCATATTAAAAAGATTGATTTGTGGCAGCCATGCTAACCCAGTCCCTGTATCTTAGGCAAATTTTATAATACAATATTTCTGCATCAAATTGCTTGTTTGTTAGTTATGGGCAGTGATGGCATTTTTCTGAGTAACAGATCTAAAGCAATCTTAACAGTGGTGTTGTGATCATATTTACCACGACAAAAGGTGCAGGCAGGAGCCATGTTGCCAAATAGGATCAGATGATCTTCTACTTCCCTTTGTCCCAGTCTGCAATCAGGCTGGTGTACTGAAAAACTCAATAGCTAAGTGTGATATAAAAGCCTAAACAGAATGAGGCTGGAGCATGAGAGAAAAAAAACAGAGGGAGTGTTCGTCCCATTCTCTACATGCTTTCTTTTGGGAAGTGTTTCACTGAAATCAGAATAGCAGGCGGTCACCCCTACAGAAAATATTGTTATCTTGCAGGACAAGAAAGACAGCCAAGGGGACAGTTCTACAGCAATATAAAATATAAATCCCATATGATGTATATTTTCCTCTGTCTCAGCTTTTCAGTCCAGAAAGCACATCTGGTTTTTTGTAACCATTCTAGAAAGACTATGATGAAGCCTATGTCCAGATTTCCCCATAAGCTGGAAAATGAATGGACAATTTTTCAGCAGAAGTTTAGCTTTTTGACTGTAATTTTTTAAAAGAACAGGTATTTTGTTTTCATGTGAACATGATGCAATTTGCGTTTTCAAAGTCTGCCTTCCAGTTGTGCTAAGTCTGATTGTGGGCACATGTGGAAGGAGGAGCAGGTGCCCCAGGTTCATTATCAAAGCATCCAAACTGTCGGCTGTCTGAACCATTGGAAGTGAGCTACAGCCTACCTTAACAACTCTATTAAAAATTAATTTAATTAATATGTCTCACAGTATTAATAGACATGCCTATATACATAGGTATAAATAGTTTATTAAAAGCAGAACTGAGTATGTTTTCATTCTTAAAGCTTCAGATAAATTATCCATGTTTTCAAATACACCATTCGTTTTCAAACTATAGCACTGACAGTGTTAATTCTACACTAAGATTTCAGTTATAATAAATTTTTTAAATTATTACTTCCTATTATCATCCCTATTTAACAAATCTTTAGGGATTATCTATCAAATTATTAGGAGTTCTCTGAAATCTTTGAGAACGGAAGCAATTCTAGGATGCTGCCTTCAAAAAAAGTTTATGAGGTTTGACACCTAAACCAGTCTTATTTTATTAAATGAAGATTTAAATATTGATTTTTTTATTGAAATACTGTCACTGGAATGTCATTTGGATGATTTTGCATGCCATATTGTCAAATTAATAAGTAAATGAGGGTTTATAAAGATAATACTAATTCATTCATGGCTACCTTTTGAATGATGGTCTAATGTTTCATGAACTCTCATTTGTAATTAATCTAATATGGATATGGGAAGTAAGAAAATATCATAGAGCAGTTATTGAACTGTTTATCAGCGACAAGAAAAACTTCAGGTAATTAAAGTGCATTTAATAAGTGCCTTTCCACATCTAATAAGTGCCATACCTAATAGATAATGGCCTTGATGGTGGAATATAGTTGGCCCTTGCAACAGTCACTGTAAGAGGGCCCAAACTGAATTGAGCCCTGCTTCTTCTGCCAAAAAGGAGGGGCAGGAATCTGAATTTTCCTTTCCCTGTGCTCAAGAACATTACTTAAATCAATTTCACTTCCTCAAATTAGGAAGGTGACTCTTTAATCTGCATTGTCCCCATGCACGGTACTTTTCCTCAGTAGGATAACATCCTTAAATACACTGAACTTTAGTTATATTTATGAGTGAAAGGAGCCTTCAGCAGTTGAAAGTATAGTAAATGCTGCCCATTTCACAGTCTGCTTTCCTAAGCTGCATAATCTGAGACACATAAAGAAGGTCAGAAACAGAAGTGGAGAAGACATTAAAAGAAAAAAGAACGAAAAAAACCCCAAAGCAAAATGACTAATAAATGGTTCATGTAAGTGTATATCCAAATTATATACATATATATGCACTCAAACATATACATGTGTATATTTGTGTATATGTATATGCATACACACATACGCATAACCTTTTTCTACTGAATTTAATAGCCAGTGATTTAGCTTCAGCACCCAGGCACTGGTCAAAGTCCTGTCTGTAACTGAAGGTGAGACTACAGCTACCTACAACTTTCCCCAGAGCTCAGTTTAGCTAACGGCATACTGTGCGCACTGACCATTTGTTAGATTTGAAATGAGCGTTCAAATCCCCCAGTAGTCAGGATCCTGCTCTGAAACTGTGGCTCAGGCTCCATTTGAACTGCCTCATTACAAAAAACCTCATATAGTATCCAGCAAAGAACTTATTTTCAGGTAATATCAACACTATATACCAAACATACAATCCTTTATTTTTTTTCATGTGACACATTGTGTTGTTACTGCTCAAGGCTTTCCGAAGAGTTAAATGGTAGTATGTTTACTTGAGACTAATAGAAAAGCTCGTTCAGGGCTCAAAAAGCATTTTTGTATTTCCAAAGGAGCTTTCAAAATATGATGGCCAAAATATCTGAAATATGTGTCCCTGTGGTGATGTCATCCTCAAGGGAAACATACTTCTGATATGAAGTATTCCCATTAGGAATCTTGGAGATCTTACATCTGTATTCTTAACCTCAAGAGGTTATCAAATGATAATAGTTAATTGTAAAGTGGGATGTCATCTAATGGACTGCTGGCAGGCATGTTGGCCGGTAGTTATAGGTCATTGCACAAATATTTGTAGAGGAAGTGAAGGCTTCATTTGGCGTTAGCAACCAGACATCTTAGACAAATATTCATGAAGTGAATAATGTTCAGATTCAGGCAGAACCAGAGCCTTTCTGGTCACTTTGGAAAGCAGACATGCATGCACACCAGAAAGGCAGAAAAGCGCAGTGGCTGTGGCAGATCTGTGGGACTGAAGCCTAACATGTTATTCCTAAACTAGGAATGACCACTCAGCTGCTGAGCCCTGGATACACTCGGATACACAAGGTTGTCACCTTGACCATCAGACTCAACATCTTTAGGAAATATCAACTCTCCTGTTCAAGGACTTGGCAAGTAGCAGTCTGCAGAAGGAGCCCTGCAAGTGGGGAAGCCTAGCCAAGAGAGCATCTCGAAGCCATTCACCTTGAAAAGGCTAAAGAGGAAGACATACGGGTGCACCTCCTTCCCTTCCTCTTTCAGCTGAGAAAACCAGAAGCTGGCAGGGCAGCTTTGGTCCCCTTGGGCAGGCGCCTTGCTGTTTCTCACAGCAGCGGCAGTGACAGGATCTCCTGTTCCAGGGAGGCAGTCTCCCCTCCTGTGTTGCTGCCCCGGCGTCGAGACAATGCGGTACCTGCCTTAGGAGGCACCTGGCCATAAAGCTCTGGAGAGAAGTGTTTTAAGTGTTGACTTGCATGGTGAGTAGTCTCTGGTGGCTGACCCTCTCCTGCTCCTTCAGCCTGCAGTGAGGAGCACTCTGTCTCGGCACAAGTTTTTTTCCTGGCACTCTTAGCAGAGAGGAGGGACAGATGCTATAACTGCGTTGACCACCAGCAGGGTTCAGGCATGGAAGGTCTCTTCAGAAAGTTAATCCAAATTAACCAGAGATGCAGAGAAGATTTACCAGTAATAAAGCCTTCATGTTCAGATTTAGCTTAACTGCTTTACGAGTGGAATTAAGCTATGCTGAAATCAGGTCACTTTAATTCTGAATAATAAAATGCCCACAAGAGTTTGATGGGCTGTAACTAATCCATTTAAAGCTCATTCAGAGATTCCAGGTTTGTCCCCCTGCAGACTAGGCAATGCTGTATTTCACAGTGTTCCTTCAGCTCCAGAGCTGGTTGCAGGGACTGGGTTCCTGCCCCAATACACCTGCTTCCCCCTTTGCAACTTAGTGCAGATGGAGGAACTGCGAGTTTGCAGCTGAAACCGGCCCTAAATGCTGTTTTGAGATGAAGCAGACAGGAGCTCTCAGGCCTGCCAGTGGCACTGTCCTCACACCATGCAAAGCACCACGCAAGCAACACAATACAGCTGTGCTGGAGGAATGCGAGCCCACGCTGTGCTGTGTGCAGGCTGCAGGCTTGGCTGCGGAGCCTGCTCCTTCCCCCTTGCGGGGGGTGATGATGGCCCCAGGGCCAGCAGGATTCCTGGAATGACACCAGAAGTCAGATTCCTGCAATGAATTGCTTAGAAGACATATCAAACTGGCTCCAATTTCCATGTGGTGCCGGCAGCTGGCTGAGGCATAAGGCAGAGGACCTTTTGCGGAAGAATTCAGTGCCACCAAAGCTGGCTACATGTGGAAAACCATGCCCGCTCCAGGTCCTGCTGTGTGTGCAGTGTAGAGCTGTGATTATAAAGGAGCAGGAAAGTTGATATGGTCCCTGGTCAGAAGTTCACAGTGAGCTCCTTTGGCATTTGCTTAGCCTTTCTTGAGCCCTAACCTCAATTTCGGGGTGCAAGAATTGCGTGGTGAATGAGGGCTATGCTCAGCCGCACAGTGCTTGAGCGGCTGAGCATGCTTTCCCTGCTGACAGGCACATCTTGAAGCTGATTTTGGGGCAGACTCATCCCTCTGTCTCTCACCTCTTTCCCTGGTGGTTAGTCCATGCCTGACCCATTTGCAGCACAGTACTGTGGCCTTCCTCCAGCTCCATGACATACAGCTGGCATGCCTGAGTTGCTGTGCGTCCTGCATGGTAATAACTGCCACAGCATGCATTTGAGGAAGCTCTCCATGTCATAAGGATCCTTGCTCGGCAGCACGCCCCTGGGCAGCTCTGGGTGCTACCCTCATCCTTTCTCACCTTGTGCCCTGTCTGCCCCACACCTGCATGGCAGTAAGTACAGGAAAGAAACAGTCCCAGCTTTGTGCCACACCTCCCCATCAAACTGGAGTTTTCCAAACAGTGGAATTTGGAGACCAAACTAACCCAGCTTGTAGCTTTCTGATCTGAAATCTGCCTGTCAGCAGTAATATCTTCTCTGCAACATAGCACTTGAAGCACCTTTGTGTCCTTGCTGTGTAGGCTGTGTCAGAAGATGTCTTGGCCCCCTCAGCAATCTCTTCTGCCCTCCTGGAGAGGGAGAGAGGGGACCAAACAGAATCAAGAAGAAAGCAAGAGTATTTCTCTTCTCACCTACATCAGTGTATCGCATGTCAGAAATAAAAAGGCAGAAAATACACTGGTTCTGGGATTTTTGGAAAATTTCTACACATGGGTGTAGAATGAGGGCTTCGGTGGATCGATGCCGCGTTTATTCCGCAGGGTCCCTCGCGGACACGCTCGGGCGGCGCTCCGGCAGCACCTACGCGTGCACACGACCTCACCTTCGCAGATGTAGGCGAACAGCCACTCACACACACAGCCTAAGCACGAACCGGAGATGAAGAGGCGAGAGGGGTTCTCTGCATGTAATTCCGAGGTGTTTAATGGCAACACACCCAAAGGGTAACAGAGGCAAGAAGAACCCAGAACCGAAAGCCCGCACCCGTTTTATCCCAGACACTCCCAAAGGCGGGCAGAGCATCCAAAACCAATAGTCTGAGGGCTAGGGGGCAGAGGCAAGGTTGAGTGACATAACAGGGGCCAATGGGAAAAGGGGTGGGAGGGGGGAGAGGGCCAGTGACCAGAAGAATCTAGACAAAGGGAGAACTTTCTAGCTCAGTGTTGTAGGGAGAGACCACTTTTAGGGCAACTTGGGGGCTGTAAAGTGGACATAGCCATCGCAACACATGGGCCTAAAAGAATATAATTTCAAACTCCTAACTGTAAGGAAATGTCTCAATTTTTCCTCCCTTCCGAGATGCACATGTTTTTTCACCCTATTGAACAGACACTCTGATACTTACCAGCAATACGCAGATATTTACCCACATGAATCGAGGCAAGAACCTTAAATAAATAATTGTAAAAGGGTTTTTTTACATTGCAGACTTCAAAAAGCAGTGAAACTTCAAATTTTCAAGACAGCTAAGATGTATCTGAGGCTGATGCATCCAAAAGAACATATAATGACTCAAGCTTGGGCTGTTTATATGCATTAGGAATAGCTAAAATATGCCTCACCATCAGATGCTGTAAATCGCTGCTGGAAGAAGGCCACAAAAATCACAGGTGAGTAATTTTTCTGGTTTTGCACCATCAGGGATGCTGAAACATCCACGTGGGTAGCCAAATGGCCATGTCTGATGAGAAATTGACTCTCACATTCTCCCAGGCATGATCATCCACAAGCTCAGAGCTCAATCTGTCTTACAGAACCAGACTGGAGAAGATGAGCCTTCCTTTCTCCCAAATGAGCTATAAAAATGCAGAAAGTCTCATTTTATTGGGCACTTCATCTATCTACACTATATGTACAGCTAAAAATAACCTGTAAGTAATATTGTTAATTGTTGTCAGCCCATACTGAATCAGTCCATTCTAGTGATATTCACACCAATAACGCCATCAGGAAATCTGTGTACGTTGTCCTCTCAAGACTGGGAAGAAGGACAGAATAACTCCAAAGGCTCAAGAAAATCTGAGATTCTGGTTCATTGAATTATGTCATTAAAGATCCCTTGTGTGCTAAATACACTCCTAGGGGAGACCTTCAGAATCTAATTGGTTTATCACAAGCTCATCCAACCATTCAAGGGCTGGGAGATTATGTGGCAGGTTTCACTCATGGAAGTCCATGCTTTAAATACCAGGTGGGGGAGAGCATGTGAGGAGCTGTTGGACCTGGTTCTGTTGGCTCTTGGATCTGTATGTTGGACTGATTTTGTTCTCTATTACTCCCAGCTCCACTCAGGGTCAGAGAATAGACAGTGGGCTGAGCAGAGCTGCCTGGTATTGCCAGACTGTCTGATGGGCCACCAACAGTACCTTTCTGACCTAGCTAGTGGGACCAGGAATCCTTGAAGAACATAATCTTATAGAATGTTACGGAATGATACAGAAGAGCAATTTACACAAAACCAAACCACCTTTGAAAAGCATAAAATGGGCAGGTCAAAATCTGTATCTGGTAAGGGTATCGGTCTGATATCTGTATCTTTGAAAAAACTGAAAACAAAATGCATTCCATAGTCATATTCAATAAACCACTGGTATTGTCTGAATATCTACCCTAGAGGTTACAATTATTCACATAGAACTTGGCTGGTATCGCTGCTGTTACTTCCCAGATGACTTCACTCTATAAACTAATTTTCTTTAGTCATGTTCCTTTTTAAATTTATATTTGCGCTTTTTGGTTTTATGTGACGTGCAAGTTGTATGTTAGCAGACTTTCTTCTTCTACGCTTACATATATTATTAAAATAATGAGTAAAAAGAAATGCCTGGCACTGTCTTGCTCTTTGGAGAATTGCTGGAAAGTACAAGGAGTGTTTACTGTGCTTTGTAATAATTAAAATGGTTTGGCTCTTAGGCTTTCAATAAAGTTTTCTTCTCTGCAAGTGGTTAAAAGGGAAACTAAATGGAAGTTAAAATGCTATAAAAACCATTTTAGTTAGCTTGAAATCCTTGTCTTGCAAAAAAATCTGCAATAGCAACACCACCTCACTAAAACCCAGTCACTACATCTTCTAGCCTGGCTGAAAAATGAACACCTAATGTCAAAAAAAAAAAAAAAAAGAGGGAAAGGATTTATTCAAAAATCTGAACCAAATTAACCCAAAATCTTAAGACCCTACAAATAAAATTGAAAGAAACAAGAATGAACAGAATGAACAGAAGTTCCTTTTTCCATCTTTAATTCACTAGTATGGACATGCCTACATTTTGGAAAAGGGCTGTTATTCTGTCCAGATTGATTTGTACCTCTCTAGTTGCAGTTTTTGTGATAGGTAAGAAGAGCTTGAATTTGATTAACCTCCCTCTTCAGTTCAGATGTTGCTGCCCCAATGTCACTCTCACCTATTCAGAGAAGGAATGTCATGTACAGCTTGCTATTATTTTTTGTTCAATTGAAAGAACATGTTATTTATAAAACATACTCACTTTTCCACACCTAAAGGGCAAAACTGAGCCTTTTGACTTTCCACCTTTCCAGATGTGAAATTCCAGATCAGATACAATCTAGAACAAACTTTTTTTACAGGCCATCTCTTCACCTCTCTTCCATTCCTTTTTGCTGCCAATAAATTGCATGAAAAGCAGTTCTGTCTGTCTGAGGACTCTGTCTCGAAAGATTGTAGCAAGTCTTGAGTGACCTTTGACTTCTTGGTGTTTCTTGGTGAGAAGGATTTAGCGTCAATAAGGAAAAATATAAAAGAAAATTACCAGGTAATTTTTTTCTAATATATAGAGCAGGAACAAGTCACACTGAACAACTCCCACACTGCAAAAAATCAGGTTCAATTGACCCAAAATTTCTAATTTGAGATTGGGAATAATTCTACCTATGCCTCAAGCATTTCTACACTATTGAAAGTCTTACTCCATCAGCCTGCCCATGTTGTGTTGTCTGGCAGTATAAATCAGTCACTTTACTAAATCCCCTTGGTCATCTGTGGACATCCTCCAGCATCTGCTTCATGTTGTTGCTGGCTTCAGTGATGTTAGAAATATGCACAGGTTCTACATTCTAATAACAGAAATGATATGTTGGGAGGTGCGAAACAGACAACAGACTCACATTATTTTTATTAGTTCTTTGAAGGACATATATTATCATCTTCTTCTTCGTTCATTCAGGGTCCTCCTCACAGATTAACATCTTCTTTGGGATCAGAAAAAATGAAATGGATTAATTTTTGCATAATCATGATCTTATTTACCTTTGTCCACCTTCCTTTCCCTTGTGCTTTCTCTGTGGTGGCACATGCCCTTATTCTGCATGGCTGGCACTTTAGGACAGTAATGCAATGAGTTCTGTGAACTCCATAGAAAGGGGTGTCTTTGCATAATGAAAACAAATATACACTCAATATATGCCTCAACTTGTCTCCTAAACAGGCCAGAGTTTGCCCTCTGAAAGTCTGAGGTGGCAGTTCTGCTGACCTCTCTCTTTACTTCTCTGAGAATTGAAAACTCTGTCATTTTGTCATCACTATTGGCTAAAGCTGTTTTTGGTGTACAGGTACACCAAAGCACAGAGCCTGGGAAACAAGCAGGAAGAAGTAGAGCTCTGTATGTGTTTACAAAGCTGCAGCATCATTGGAATAACTCAGATGTGGTGGGGTACGCTCTCATGACAACACGCTCTTCAGGAGAGATGGGGAAGAGGAGCGTGCCTTGTTCCCCCTGTTAAGGGACAGTCTTAATATATGGAGCTTTTTTATGGGATGATGGGCTGAGTGAGAGCTTGTGTGCCAGGGTCAAACAGCTGAGTAAAGATGCCATTTTGGTAGGATTGTGTTACAGACCTCCTGAACATGGTAAGAAGTGGCCAAAGCCTTCTTTAAACAACTCAAGAAAGTTCTTGGATCAGAGACCCCGGATTTTACAGGTTATTTCAATCGCCTGACATTTTCTGGAAGTGCAACAATATGGGATCCTAGAGTCAGAGAGGTTTCCTGGACAGATTCAGGGATCACCTCGTGGCAGAAGTACTCAGTGGACCTATCAGGAATGATGCAAAGCTAGATCTGCTATTTACAAGGAAGAAATGGTTGGCAATATGAAAAGCAGTATCAACTACTCCTATTTTAGTGCCCATGAGCCAGTGGACTTGAAGCTCCTGAGGGGAGTGGGGAGGGGGAATAGCTGGGTACAGATCCCGGGCTGTAGGAAACGAGGCTTTGGTTCATCCACGAAATGGGTTGATGGGATCCCATGGGAAGAGCTCTGAAGGTAAAGAGTTCAGGAAACCTGTAACGGACAAGACAAGAATGAAATTGAATAAAGTGGGTTTTCAATGGAGTAAAAGGAGAAACCTTTTCCCATGTGGCCAATCAAGCAGGAGAGCAATTTACCCAAAGAGATTGTACAATCTCCATCCTTGGAGATTTTCAAGAACTGACTGAATAAATTCCTGAGCTCTCTGGGATGACCCAACAGCTGACCACTCTTGGAGCAACAGGCTCAGTCAAAAGCCCTGTGAGGTCCCTTCATACCTGAATTGTCCAGTAATGCTATGAACATGACAGCAGTCTGGTGGAGTCAGATGGCTATGAGAAGATTCGAGACCAAAAATGTCAGCTCTGTTGACTCTGACTCCAAATATTCATCTTGATTCAGCTTTGGTACACAAGTAATTCAATTTTAAAGATATCTTGCAAATCCTTACAGGAAAAAAAAAATGGTAGGAAAGAATTGGTTGGATCTGCCTTCTGTTACAGAGATTACGAGTGAAATTCAGCACTTGATTGGTGGGTACATACTGTGACCACTTGACTCTTCTCCCAAGGGCTGAGGAAGAGAGTTCACATACACTGCCCCAGGACAAGGTGAACCAGCTGCCAGGGAGAAAACTGTATCTCTGGCTTTCACAGTATTAGGCATTCATACTCCAGACTGTTACTGTCAGTTTAGCAAGTGACTGTGTTATAAACCCGCAAGCATTGGGTCAGACAGGTTGAGTGTTTCAGTTCCAGACCATCTCACCATCACATTTTCATGTATGGAGATTTTCAGATCTTACAGCGACTCAACACCTGTAAAAGCAGACAACCTAATGGAAAAAAAGAGCAACCCTTGAGATGTTTTTCTCCACAGCTCTGTGGCGTAAAGAAAGTTGTAAAAATACTTGAAGCAGAACTTGGGTTTTTGTTCTGTTAACTCTTTCTTGTGTCATCACAAAGTCATTGTTAAATCACAACTGGAGCTAGACTAAAGGAATTCAGCATGCTATGCTTCCAAATGCCACACCAGCAAGTTAACAGCCATTTTCCCTGCTTATTAGCTGAGGAGTTACATTGACAGTGAATTCAGCATAGTCAGGGAAGGAGGGACAAATGCTCCCTGAGCTCTGAGCTTAGATAGAATCAGGAGTTTCCTGATTTAAATTGAGTTGTGTAACACCCCCATCCCGCAGTTCTAGGGGATAACTTTCTGGTGTCCAGCAGCAAGGGTTCACCTCCAAGGTGGAGATGAAAAAGTTTGAAAAAGGAGGATAGGAGATTCTAGAAAACCCAGGTTTCTTAGGTATGTTTCAACAGTGTGTGAGGCTTTAGAGAAAATCTTGAAAAGAAGAATTAAAAAAAACAGGGGGAAACAAAAAATAGAATAGAGTACAAAATTGATTTAATGAAGTGGGTCAAACCAGACTTAAAGTGATACCTTCTTCTGTGACATTATGCGTATTTGGAACAAGGAAAATTCTTGCAAAAGGCTTGTTATCTGCTACAAAACCACTGGGATGGAGATAACTTTTTTTTTTGGTACAAATATGTATGCACAATTTTTGTGCTGAAACAAAAAAAACCTATAAACAGAGATGGTAGTGGCAATGGTATTAAAATTGACTTGGAAGAGGTCATTGACAGAGTACATGACAGGCATTTTTGAACTGATCTCACAAAATGTTTTGATGAATTGCTTTTACACACAGGGAAATAAGTGTATTAGTGGCACTTGCTGATGATATCAAACTGGGAAGCATCATCAGCTCAGAGGAGGTCTGAAATAGGAGCATGAGGTTAAAATAACAGTTCTTGTGATAAAGCCATGCTTTTATGTAAAAAATGCAAGATTTTTCTGTTATGTTTGTTCATTACTATGAAACAACAGAAAAGAAGGAAGATCGGGGGTACTGGTCTGCTACAGGGTGTCTGTGATTCCTCAGCTTGATACATGTGAAACAGGTTTATTTGATCTTAGGAGGTGCCAGTAGAGGGAGGGAAAGGTCAACGCTACTGACAAAGCTTCCTGGAAAGACTGTGTGTGAGTCCTCTTCATCCAGAAGGGATGGGATGGCTGGAAGAGAGAGTGTTTCTTCTGTGAAAAAACATTTGGGCAGTTCAGCTTCCTCAGCTCAGCAGGACTAAGAATGAGAAAGGACATAACGAATCCATAAAAATACATCTCAGGAACATTAGGGAAAGACCTTGTGTTGGAGGACACTGTTCACGCAATAACAAGTAGGAGTACACTGTATGCATATAAATATTGGGTGGAAATGAGTGGAAATTTCTCTGCAATGGGTATTTTTGAACAGACATTCACATAGAAAAAGAAAGGCAGATTGCTGGTCTAGTTTTATATTTCAGTAAAACTGCTTTTCAGTCAGTGCTATGTGCTCAAGTCAGGGACATATACAGATTAGTGGGTTTACAGAGCTAATTTTGGGAGATGGATGCTATTCATAACAGCTTTTCTGGCCAGTTATGTCCTCTTCTGTCGTCCATTACTCTAAGTGATTTAAAGTAGTGACATGGAGGTTATTCTCCCCGATTTCAAGTTCAACCTCAGTACAGGACTGACTGCTGCAGTTTTAGGTATTTTCTTGCTTTCCATTGCTCTTCTTTTTCCATTCAGAAGGTCTTATTTTCCCTCTTCTTGAATAAAAAAAAAAAAGAGAGAGAGAGAGAGAGAAAAATTAAAATCTCCACAGCAGCAAGGTGAGACTATAGAATTGCTTCCTACCCTGAGAATGACTATTGTTCTCAGAGAGCTTCCACTCCACACGTTTATGGGATTTGGGAACACAGTATTACTCAGTGGGCACAGCATAACCACCACTGCTGAGGTGGGACACCGAGGAATCACACAGCACCGCTGGCAGAGGCTTTGGTGGGATTTATTCAGCATCTCTCCCATCTTCTGGTACTAGCACTGCTAATGCTGGCCTTGAATGATCCTTGCATGTCACAGACAAGAAAACACCTAGGTAAGGCCTGCATTTGTTCCAACTGAAACTTGTGCTAAAATTTTCACAGTGACCTATAAGAGTTGGTGAGCTGATGAGAAAAAATCCACAAGACCTTATTCCAGAAAATTATGAGTTTACCCTTTCAGTCAAAGTCAGTATTGCATTCAATAACATGCAAGCCTAAGGAACTTCCTATGAGTCTTTTTTTGTTTGTTTTTTTTTAATCTCATTTTAAGTATCTTCTGGATAATTTTATAGTAGAAACAGTGAAAAGGAAAAAAATAATCTTATCCACAAAATCAGAGAGAGTGAAAAATGAGATCTAGGGATCAGAAGACAAGGCTGAGTCTATTTTACAAGATACTGAGACTTTGTGAAAATGCACAGAAAGCTCTCACATCTTTCCACTGCCTGACCCATCAACTTAAACTTTCACTCATAGCCAGGCTCTGATTTCTCTAGATAATTAAGTTAACTGATTTCCAAAAAAAAAAAAAAAAGGGATCAGACAGCCCTAGGGAATGTGTAAGGCTCTCAGTATTTCTAAAACATTTGAAAAAGTTTAAAACTGTTTTAAAATCCATCCACTTAATTTAAATGCCTATACATTATTATGACTGTTTGGCAAATCTAGCCCCTGCTGCAATATTGACACAGAGGGCATCACAATAAAATGATCATGTAAAAAACTTAAGTTTAGGTAAAGTATAAATTCCATCTGAGTTCCACGTCACAAAAAAATTGTGTATAATTTTATGATTCTCATCTCCTCTGGTCCAACATTGCCTACCAAGAGCACACCACTGAGTTATGGCACTCTGTTACTAATGTTGGTCCAGGATTCCAGTTCAGCTGTAAATTAGTCATCAGCAGAGAGTCATTATGAAATAATCCTGCAGGCATTTTCCCTGGAACATCGCTGAAAAATAGCAAAGTTTGCTGAAAGTCAATCTCCACTTAATAATTTATAGTATCATTTCACTTTTTATATTCCTGTTAGAGGTGTAGATATTAATTTTTCTACATTCAAATGAACCCACGCTGAGGCTAAAGCAAATAAAATTTAAGGCAATGGGTGCCTGAAAGCAAATATTAATGGTAGCTAGGAAGCACGAATAATTTGTTAGGAGTGAATCCATGTCAAAGTCACAGATTTCCCCTGGAGAATCACAGCCTTTATATTGGCTATATATTTTTATTGCACCCAATTTCAGTTTTCTTGTTAAAAGAAGGTCTCCTTAAGCCCTTGCATTTCTTCTGCTTCATTCCCCATGGTTCACAAGTACAATAGTGAATGTAAGCTACAATAAAAAGGTCATTTTCTTCTTTCAGCAACAGTAACACAAGTGGCTGCATTTCCTGATTCTGGATTAAGTTCAAGATTTCAAATACGACTGGGCTCGTTTCTGATTAGAAAGTTTGATATTTATCACAGACTTACCTGTCTTCCATATCCAGTGTGAGTGAGATTGTAAAAAGGTAAACTGAAAGGAACCATTCTTTTATTCAGCAATTAACCCCATCTGAGTAAATAATACGGTGTTGTGCACTTGAGCCTTCGCTGTTATGCACTGAATTCAGAATTCAAAACGGCTTCAAAGCTGCGTTCGTGAAATGATGACAAGATGCTGCAGAAACAGCTTTTCATGTGGAATATAATGCAAGTATTGTGTTACACAGTACAGTAACAAATAGGGTATAGTTGTAATGATATAGCAGATAAAGTGTCTGGAAGTACTTACCTGAGGGAAACTCAATCTTATTTTACTTCAGGGCCTGAGGGTTATAAACACAGTGTATGGTCTTGAAACTTAAATATTAGAGGAATCATTTTATTGGGGGGAGGAGAAGGTAATGTTTCTTATTACAGGCAAATAAAACCTCTGTGCCCAAATACACAGCAGAAATAGTCCAAATTCCTTCAGGTGCTGTCTCAGCTTGACTCTGCTGTTTCACAACAGGCCCACAAAGTCTAAGAGAAGTAAAATAATGCCACTTGTGATCAAGGAAGGCCAACGGCCTGGATAGGCAGGGGATGCAGTGGCAAGGCACGCAGCAGGGGCTGGATTGTATTGTCTGCTCTGGGGGGCATGGAGATGGCTGGTGCTGGAACAAGGGGTCTCTAGTCCCACCTTGCAGCCTGTATCAGAGCCACAGCACCAGTGGAGATACGCCCACAGCTTTAAATAACCCACTTCAATGTGTGAGTGCAGATTAAGCACAACACAGGGCAGCAAGAGCATCTATTGTGATAAATAAAGACAGACCAGGATATAGACTCACAATGACATGAATAATTTAATTATTTACATTCACCCTTGGGTCGCTTTTGACCTGTTCTGTCCATTTTTGTCCTGGACATCTCTGGGGCATGGTTCAAGGCTAACTAATGCACCAGTGACCGCTGCTGAGAAGTGCTGTGGGCAGAACTGTGCTGCTCGGGGTGGTGGGATGTACCAGATGTCTGGATGTGGGCAAAGTGTTCTGGGTTGATGGTTGGACTTGATGATCTTAGAATCCAACCCTGGCAATTCTAAGATCAAAGAAGTGCTTGTCCATCAGCCACAGAAACCCCACCAGTCCAGTTTATTTAAAAACATGAATGAACCTGAGTGCCATCTTTTCCCTCTCCTGTGTTGATTGAGACTTAGTCTGAAAGGAAGAGAAAGGAAAACTAATGGGAAAGTGCAAAAGCTATTACACCTGTTTAAAGTCTGAAAAGAAGTAGAAAGGTGGTGCATATTTATGTGGATGTTTTCAGAACACCTCTGCAACTACATGCACTTAATGAGACTGAGAGTGCCTGGGAGAAAACCCTGCTGCGATTTCTACTCTGGCTTTCAGTCTGTGAGTCAGGTCCTGGGTTATTTCAGGGTGGTGTGTCTCATGTGGCCCAACTGGGGCTGCTGTCTTTTCCTTCACAGAATAGAATCATAGAATGGTTTGGGTTGTAAGGGACTTTATCATCTGGTTCCAACCCCCCCGCCATGAGCAGGGACACCTTCCAGTACACCAGGTTGTTCAAAGCTCCATCCAACAAAGCCTTGAACACTGCCAGGGAAGGGCATCCACAGCTTCTCTGAGAAATTTGTGCCAGTACCTCACCATCCTCAGGGTAAAGAATTTCTGATCAAAGCACACAGCTTAGTGAAAACACACTTTTGTGGGAAGAGGCCACATACTAGGACTCAGTCTTGCTGGAGAAACTGTGCCCGGGCAGGTTGACAGGCCAGTCAGGACAGCTTTAGTCTCAGCATTAACTGTATCATCCTTCTCCAATCCTGGATGCTAACTATGGAAACATATATGAAACTACTTTGCTGCAAACAGAACCCTGGGTACCTGAAACTTGGCCACCTAAGGATCAGTGGCTATTTTTCAAAGCTCAAGGTATGGCGTGCAAAATTTTAGACATATAGGTTGGAATGGTTCTCACTTTTGCAATCCCCTGTGTAAATATTCCCTTAGAGACAGATACAGGAACACGTCAAATAGAAAAAGGTGAGCTGGAGGACTGCATAGGAAGCCCAGCCAGGTGGAGTTGTATAGGACCATTTTCTCTCCATTGCCTGGGCACCATCTAACCAGGATCTCCTGAAAACATTTGGAAGAGTGATCTAGCTGTGCATTTATCAGCTTCACCCGAAACAGTGATCTGGCACGCTGACCGGCTTTGGTAAAAAACAACAAAGCAGCCTCAAGGTAATTTGTAAATACACGTGACACAGCTTTAGAACACCAAGCAACTCCTGTCTTTGGGTTATCTGACACTGCCGAGTGGTCTGCTGCTACTCCAGATCTCTTTGAAGGGAGGGAGAATTTTGGCAAAATGCACTAGTAGAAGAAGAGCAAGTTGTGGGGATCAGAGTACTGGTATATGTGGGGTGATGGGATAGCACTGGGATATAACGAAGTACAAGGTACTAACAACGATTTGCAGAGGCATGAGGGTGGGACTGACTGTGCTTAGTTATCTAAATAACATCTCTGTCATCACAAAATCACAGAATTAGGGTTGGAAGTGACCTCTGGAGATCATCCAGTCCAATCTCCCCGACAAGGCAGGGTCATCTAGATTAGTTCACACTGGAATGTGTCCATGTGGGTTTTGAACGTCTCCAGAGAGGGAGAGTCCATGATCTCCCTGGGCAACCTGTTCCAGTGCTCTGCCACCCTCAATGTAAAGAAGTTCTTCCTCTTGTTGAGCTGAAACTTCTTGTGTTTTAGTTTATGGCCACTGCTCCTTGTCCTGCCACTGGGCACCACTGAAAAAGAGTCTGGCACCATCCTCTTGGCACCTGCCTTTGAGGTATCTATAGGTGTTGATGAGATCCCCTCTCAGTCTTCTCTTCTCCAGACTAAGCAGGCCCAGCTCCTGCAGACTGTCCCCATAAAAGATGCTCCAGACCCCTCATCATCTTTGTGCCCCTCTGCTGCCCTTTTCCAGCAGCTCCTTGTCTTTCTTGTACTGAGGAGCCCAGAACTGGACACAGCTCTCTAGGACACCATTGGCCCTCCTGGCTGCAAGGGCACTGCTGGCTCATGGTCAACTTGTCATCCACCAAGACTTCCAGATCCTTCTCTGCAGAGCTGCTCTCCAGTGAGTCAGCCCCCAGCCCATACTGGTACTTGGGATTATTCCTCCCCAGATGCAGCTCCCTACACCTGACTTTTCTTAGAGAGGGAGACATTTCTCAGGACCCTGCAATTTGGACTCATCCCCATGCTTTTGGGAGCTCTTAGCATTCTTGAAGAGCTTTCTGCTTCCTCTGCCAGCCATGTGGGTCATCTGTCACCTGGGCAGGGCTGGAAGGGCTGGAGCATCAAGGCAGGATAGGTGCTCAGCTTTAGAGGTTGCATCAACTTACAAATACATCTTTAGCAGTCTGTGTCTTTCTGTGAGAAGTTAATTGAATTCAAATCATCTTGGTTTTGGAGAAAATAGTGGGATGCCTTTCTTCTCTGTTACCTGATGCTTAGTCTGTTTACATGAGTGAAGAAAACTGGTGAATAAATATGGCATCTCATTTAGTCCCATTCCTCATTGAAGTTTCTGCACAGACCAGTCAATCACCATAAATGTTTCAGACAACTGAGAAGTCACTAGCTAAGGTATTAAATATCCAGTGAAATATATGTTTCTCACTTTGAGTCATTTTCTGGTTTGAAATGTGAGGATTTCTATACCTGGTAGGATTAAGAAAAATATATGTAACACAGCTGTAAAGATTCTTAATATCTGTGTAATTACCTGATTGAATCTTCTAATCCTGTAAACTCTTGGCATCTTTGCAATGAAGCAATGTTAGATGTACTAGGTGCCTTAGAAATACTAAGAAAAAGATAGGATAGCTTACTTGAATGGAATATTATGACATGAATGGATCCAAGCAAATAAGACACAAAGTAAAATAGACTGAAAGAACATAGAAAGGGAAATTCCATTACCTAAGACTTCTTGTGAATTCATCTTTTCCCATTAATTTCTTTAAATACTTTGTTTTACACTGTAGATTGAACATGAATTCAAGTGTTAAATAGGATTCCTTGTTTGAGATTTATCATCCATCATGTCAAGGTTGTTCCATCCAGAAACACTTGTGATGACTTTCAACTTTTGTTTCCTAGGTATTTTTCTATTAACACTTGAGTACTACACTTTTTGCAAAACACAGACAGGAAGGAGTGAATGCATCAAAATAAGACAATTTAAATATGTGATAGAATTATGAACAGAGTATAAACTCATTCTCATGAGCCTCTTAGGATATTGAAATACAGTTTCATTTTGAAATGAAAACAAATCTGTGAGGAAAGGAAAGTTCTGGGTAATTAAAATATTTTGGGTTTCATAGCATTAAAAGTTTTGGGCTGTTTTTAATTGGAAAAAAAAGTCAGAAAGGATTGAGTCAGAAAATATCAAACCAGTCACTTTTAGCATTCTTAGAAAAAATTTCTAATTCCTAGCAAAAGTTTTAAGAAAGCCCAAATAGTTTCATGAAATCTACTTTAGACAGACTTCATTTTTCCCATGGCAGCTGTGTCAGCCCATATTTCTTTAAAAGCCCTAACCTGCACAAGGATTCACAGGGAGAAGCATATTGTTGTTTTGTTATTTGATTGCAGGTAGCAGACAAATCAGGCAACTTACTGTCTTTGCTATAGTCTATTGGTCTGAAGGTGGCTCGGCCACACATTCCACATATCTGCTGTAGTCAGTAACTAAGCAAACTTTTCTCAGAACAGAAAAAACCATTATGCTACATTTTTTTGTCCAGGCACCATAGAGCAGTTATCCTAGTGCTGACTTAGTGCTATAATCAACTCTGGTCTGGAGGAATGAGGGCACTTTCATTCCATACTTGTTCTCTCCAATGAAGTTATTGAAAAGGCATGAAATAGTGGCTGTGAGCAACTCTCCAAAACTTGAACGAATATCACCAGGTTTTATTTCCTGCACTCCAGAGACAGTATGCTTGTGAGCCAACAGACAATAATGGCATTAGATCATTTCTAGGCAGAAACAGGCTTCAAGGAAGGACTTCAATGTAAATTCAATGCTTCTAGCTATCAGTCCTTGAGCCACACAGCCACTGGTATCTGGATCTGTTTTGCAACTTCACTTGATTTTGCAGAGAAGGACTCAGACCTCTCATCCTTCTAAAGTCCAGATGTTTTTAAAACAGAAAAATCAAAATATGATCCTTTGAGTGTATGAAATAATTCTACCCAGATTTCCAGGGTATTTTGGTCATTCTTTTCCCTACTTACATTTTTGGCCAATATTTTACTTCCCTTTTTTCACTAGTCCAACAGCTGCTAGGGACCCAAAGGAGGTGAAAATACAGAATACCCAGGAGAATGCCAGTAAAGCTGGCAACAGAATGCCTCGAAGATGAAGGCATAGAGGAGTAGAAATGCTAGATGTCGATGCTAAGTGAATTCAAAATAAGAACAGGCTGAAAAGCTTTAACAAAATTGAGCAGAAAGAAGTCAGTCCCACACAAGAGAAATGCACACACATTTGTGGGAGATGCTTGTTGGGAGGCAGAGTAAGGGAAGATCTACCTCTGCTTCCTACTCAAACAGCCACTCGCTGTGTAAGTTGAAGGAAATAAAACTGCTCACCTCACAGCATTTACTTCACTCACCCACAGAGACTCTTTGCTTCCCACCTGCCAGCTGCTGGGTATGGCTCACAGCGCCTTCTGAGGACTGACCATAGCACAGACAGCGTGGTGTCCCTGCAGCAGGGCTCTGTGCTGGCCTGCCCACAGAAGGATGGTGGTCACCCATGCAAGGATAGGTACTTAATAAAACTCCATGAGCTGGATACAAATGCAGGAATTTAGTTTGGGGTTTTGTATCCTTCCGTGAGAGCTGTTCTCTGACTCCTCTGGGGCTAAAACAGTGAACTGCTAGGCTGCGCTACAGTAAATAAAATGTTAGGATTTTAAATCACTGAACTCTGGGTTTATAAGGGGATAAACATTCTATTAGGTAGTTTCATACAGCTGTGGAAAAGTAGATTAGCTAACAGCCATGTAGCCTGAAATTGTCATCACACACAGGACACTGCAATGCATTTTTTGCAGTCAAAGGCAACAACTTCCATGCATGTACTTCATACCTCTTATCCTGCTGAAGTTACAAAATATAGGATTTTTTCTATTATTCCCAATGTTTACTTATTAGTTGCTCCTCTTGAGACTAATATTTTTAGGAACATATATTGTACATTTCTATTAGAATTCATATGTGTGATTCCTCAGACTTAACTGAATTGAACAAATTCCACGGGAGACAAAACTATTACATGCACGGACTCAGAGAGGGGGCATCCACCATGCATGCTGGTGAAATATATGGATATTCAATAGATATTTGTATTATTATAATTGAAGTGCACATGAAAAAAGGCCTATGAATCTGGAGGAAGGAAGATGAGGAATATGTCTCTATCAGTACTGCAAGAGTCCACCCACTTTTGATGAGGTTACTTCTATATTCCAAGTGAACTGGAAAACCTGGGTAATACTTAAAAGACATCTGTTCAGAGGCTTGTAGAATCATTTGGAAAAGTTAAAAACTATTTAACTGGTGCCAAGGAGTAGCTCAGCGTGTACAAATAACAGACAACTTGCCCAACTGGGGGTATAGGCAGAGGCATTGAACAAGGTCTGGAAGAGAAAATCTGTCTTTTCTGTAACTTTCCCTTGTATTTAATACCACTGCTATTGCTATAAACATCCACATGGCTCTGTTGTGGTCTGGTAAAGCTGATAGTAGCACTGCCAAGTTTTTGCTGAAGAGAGAAGGAGGCCTGTGCTGTTTCACAAGAAGTTTCGCAGGACAAGGCAAGCATGGGCACACAGGTGGGAAGAAGCAAAAGTAGAGAATGGTTTTTATAACTGGCAACCTTCTTTCCATTATTCCTTCTTTCCTTTTGCCATGACTGTCCCTGTAACATTAAAATAACACCATCATTGCTGACAAATAGTCCAGGCAAAGTTAATGCTGCACTATCAACACAGGACTACAGACTTTAAAAAATACATGTTTTGTCATAGCTTCTTGGAGACTGGCTAGCCTGTGACAGGCTAATGAGTTTGTGAAACTATACTCATGCCCTTTTTTGCATTGGCTATGGGACTTGTCAGTCTTGCTTGTATTTCATCCAAGCCTTTTCCAGCTCAGTGTAAGATAGCTCACCATTTGCAAATACATGGGGAAGGGATTTTTCCTGTCAGAGTCTAAATGGCAATGACATGCTTTTCAGAGCTCATGGAGATGTTTTGCCTTCCCCTGAAGCACGAGAGATCAACTGCAGCCAGCAACGGGAATGCAGAAGTGGCACACATGCTTTAAGATGGTATTGAAGTTTCTCAGCCCGAACCCTGACTTCTTGCTCATCAGATTAATACTGATCCACAAACTGGGGTTAGGAGGGAATTCCCAATTCTCACTTTGAGAGAGGTTCTGTGGGGGGTGAGGGGTTGCCTCAATTTTCTCATGCTGGAGCTCTTTTGCCATATCTTTTGGGTTTCTAGATACTGGGAATCTCAGCCTTCCCTGTTCTTTGCTTGTAGCTTTGACTGTTAAGCTACCTGAAGACTGAAATTTCATAGTTTAATCAGTCTTTGATCCTAAAGATTAGAAATATGTTTGTGATGTCCCCTAGCTTATGTACTAGCCGAAGTCAGACTTGTTGATCTCACAATTCCGTTTGGACCAAAATTCCAGTCAGATCTATTTCAGGGGTTTCTGTTCCACTCCTGTGTGAAGTTAGAATCCCTGAAAAAATGTATTCCAAATTATATTGCTGTTGAGTGTGCGTAGCAGAGAGTTACACAGGGATGGATTGTCCCCATCAGCACAGAGAAGGGGCTCCACTTGCAGGTGTACCCTGCGGACTAAAAGCAGTCTGAGACAGCATCTGCTACTTCCTGAAGGCCTGGGGAGGCAATAAGGACATCTCACTCACTTCTGGACTTACCCTAGCTCTGCTCTGTACTTCACTCTTGCTCTCCTTTTCTGCTCCTCCAGCGCCTTCCAGGCTATAAATTGTACTGCCTTGCTCTCTTGCCACGGATTAGCCTTCTATGACCCGACTGGAAGGATGAGTTTCTTACCAATTGTTTTGTCTTGTGCCTGTGAAAGGATCTCAAAACCTTTCAGTGCACATGCAGAATGAAAAGACTTACAGACTCTCTTCCAGCCATCTGTTTCCTAAAGGAAGGATTGTCTGCTCTGTAATCATAAGTGCTATGGACCCATCTTTTCTCTCTTGACATCACCCTGTGTTTATAGCTGTACTTCTTTTTGGTGTTACAGCTTCCTGACTTCCCAGCTAGATAAGTCCTGTTTTACTCCAGGAACAGCTCAAACTGTTGTCAGAGTGGAGCGTTCACTGGTCTTAGGGATGTTCTCTTACAAATATGCAGCACTCAGCAACGTGTTCAAGCTCATTGCTATTACTTCCACGAAACATCACCAGGGGACAACGAGGAGGGTTAAATACTAGTTTGATACTTGTCATGGGAGTTTAATTTTGAGCTCAGCCCCGGCCACTAGTGATTAAAAAGATCTAGCTGAAGGAAAAATGATATAATGGTTTTCATTGTGACACTGGCAGGCCATTTGTAAAACATGGATGATCATAATTCAACCTTTGTAATGCAACAGGGATCTTTGCATGAAATGTAGTTTTTATGTGCAAAGTATTTTTACTACTAATAGAAGATACAGGTTTGTCAAACGTAGGAGCAGACTGTTGGAGGTTAGGATTTTCTTTTTTTTCTTTTTTCTTTATCTCAGGGAATTTTCTCCCATTTGTTGCCTAAAAGATGGGAATGATGGATACTTAAGAGACACAAAAGATGTGACCAAGATAAGATAAGGGTTGCAGCTGGCTGCAGTCTCTTAGCTGGGGGTTTTATCTCTTGGGAAATGCAGCAATATCATGAGATTTTGACTGGGGGGTGAAGGGATGGGCTCAGCTCTCGCTCTCTCTCTCAGGATCGGAGGTGAGATGGTTTTGGTGCTGGGCTGCTGCTGTGGGGACAATTTGCTGCCACCATGGAGTTCTGTCCTTTACTGCTTCTCCTACCGTGAGTGAGCCTTTGCTCATAAGAGCAGCCATTGGACTGGGACCTTTTCAGCACCCGATCTCACTGGAAAGGACCCTCACCATCTGCTCGGGTGCCTCAGGGGAAAACCCAGGACCCTGACCCCCAACTGCCTCCGGAGGGAGCGTCTCCTGGCTGTGTGTGGGAGCCCAGCTGCCGCTGCCCAGCCCTACTGATTTCTGCCTCTGGTTTGGGCTTTTCTTGCTACACTTCAACTCCACATCCCGTGTCCACTCAGACCCCCATGGCTCCTGGCATGGCTTCGGAGTTTTTAGTTGTAAGGCATGAGAACCCTGTCAGGGTGCCCCAGCCAAGTTATCTTCAGCACCTTTATCAGGGCCTAAGGAATGCAAGCCGTTCTACATTTGGAACGAAGATGTTAGAAGAAAGAATAACAAGACAGTGAAAAAAACCAGATGAAGAGGGACTGTACCATCCTGGACTGAAACCAATCAGGTGTCCTGAAAGGTGCATGCAGGGCGTGTGAACAATGCGGGAGATCCAATCGGGTTGTGCGTGATCGCGTGAACTACAGCTGCAGAAATGCATAAGAATGGAGTAATGTAAACAATAAATGGACTCTTGCATAATCACATTGATTCGTTGTACAAGCGTCCCATTCTCCCGCAGTTTTTGCTACACTTTGTTTGCCACCCTGGGTCTGCTCGCCTCTGCTGTTCCAGCTTGCTGCTTCCGAGGTTCCTGCTACAGCCCATTTCACCATCCAGAGGGGCACTGGCACTGGCTGCCCACCCTGCGTTTGTAAAGGAAGCCCCTTTTCCATCTCTTCCACTGGCTGCGCCCGCCATTACCGCGTGGAGAAAGACGGCAGAGCTCGTGCCACAGCGCCCCCTGCAGCCGCGGGGGAATCATCGCACCCACCCTGCCCGGCCGGGAGCCACCGGTGCCCCTGCCGGCTGTGACCGGAACTGCACCAACGGGGAAAGGGCCCGACAGCCGAGAGAGGCTGGCACTGGGTTTGTGGTGCTGTTTGTCGTCGCTGCTGTTGCTGTTGTTGTTTCTTTGCATTGTTTGCCTTGGGGAATTGCTGATCTCCAATGGCAGTAGGATGAGTGATTATGTTGTCAATGTGTTTGTTGCACAGGTGAAGTGTAGAATGAGGGCTTCGGTGGATTGATGCGGCGTCTATTCCTGCAGAGTCCCTCGCGGACCCGCTCGGGCGGCACTCCGATAGCACCTATGCGTGCACACGACCTCACCTTCGCAGATGTAGGCGAACAGCCACTCACACACACAGCCTAAGCACGAACCGGAGACGAAGAGGCGAGAGGGGTTCTCTGCCTGTAATTCCGAGGTGTTTAATGGCAACACACCTGAAGGGTAACAGAGGCAAGAAGAACCCAGAACCGAAAGCCCGCACCCGTTTTATCCCAAATACTCCCAAAGGCGGGCAGAGCATCCAAAACCAATAGTCTGAGGGCTAGGGGGCAGAGGCAAGGTTGAGTGACGTAACAGGGGCCAATGGGAAAAGGGATGGGAGGGGGGAGAGGGCAGTGACCAGCAGGACCTAGACAAAGGGAGAACATTCTAGCTCAGTGTTGTAGGGAGAGACCACTTTTAGGGCAACTTGGGGGGTGTTAAGTGGACTTAGCCATTGCAACATCGAAGTTAATGTGTGGCATGTGAAAATAGGAGAATTGCCATGTCACAGACCTTGATTTTTGAAAAGTGAAGACAACAAATTATGTTTGAAAAATACACTACAAACAATGGCAGGACTGAACATTTGCTAGTTGTTTTGTTATGGTTGTCATAAAATGAACAGAGAGGCAGAATAATGGGAATAGGCAATGATAAATTCTTCCTCCACAGTGTGGGATCCAGGAGTGTTTCTCCTGCTGGGACAAGACTCAGATGTGCATCATTTCCAGACAATCCTGGCTAGTTCTGCAGAGGAAACCCAGGCTCAAAGTCAAGAGGGAACTTCAAAATGTTCCAGAAGGGCCCCAGAGAAACCTCTCAGGGGACTAAAGCTGTGGAGGACACCTGCCATGTGATACAGGTCCCGCCAATACGACCAAAGAGAAGTTGCATTTGCATTGCTCGGGTTTGGCAAAAATTGCATATTGCTTGACTGAAAATATCATTATCTCAAATATAAAAGTATTAATGTTTGGAACATTCCCAAGTGATCGTGCTTAATGACAAACCTTGGCAGTCTCTAGAAGACATAACATTTCAGCAATGACCCTTGGCTGCTAGGACAGTATAATGAAAGAAACAAAAGTTTTTGCATGATTTTTCCTGAATCTCATGAAAGGACTAGCTTTCTGTAAAGAAAAAGGTGTAAAAAGCAGCTCATTCAGCAATTTCTTACCTGGAACCTTATTCTTTTCCCATGCAAGTTGAACATAAAACCCCATTGACTTTTATGGGAGCAGATGATGCACTAATTTCTCCAGGTCACAGGAACTCAGTGTCGCCAGCATGAAGGAAATGGCAAGTTATTGCTCATGCAAACAGTCACATTTGGCCAAACAACGGAAACAAGCTTACAGATTGTTGCAATGTCAAAGCAAATTATGGTAGTAATTAAAACCCATGTCCCATGATAAATCACTGTTGGAGATCCTTGCAAGAGTATCAGAAATAGGAAAGAATTTCACAGCCACTGAAAGAAATTCTGTTTTTATCTGGGGAAAAAATGACATTCTTCACAGAGGAGTGAAGCACAGTCTTGGCAAGGAATAACTAAGAGATAAAGATATTATTAAGTAATCAGGCAGTAATGCTTCAAAGGAATATTAAAAAAAAAAAGACATTAGTTCCTTTTTATTGGGATTAAATGCTTGTAATAACAGTATTGTTTTGGCCTTGCCAATATGCTGTCAGTGTCAATTTTATTTAAAAGAAGGAAAAAAACAAAAGGCTATTATTACAAGGAATTCAAGCTGAAACAGTGAAACTTTATTGCTTATATGATTGCATTTAAAATTAAAGTCTGTATGTAAAATGAAATCCTGGCACATACTCATACATTTCATAGGAGCTTTTGGGCTTGACATATGTACCCCTGTGACAATAATATTGTCAAATAATGGCAACTTTGTATATCTATTAGAAAATAGCAATTTGGTAACAAATTTATATAGACTTGTTACAGATTGTCAGAAATAAGAATAATGGACACAGTACAAATCCAAACCATATGTTCCATGAAAGAGTATGTCCTTCCAGCATTTTTTAAAACAATAAATTATCTATCACGCTACCAATAAAGTACTGTAGAGGTAAGGTCACTGACCTCTAAGCACTGACATTTAGTTCAAGAACCAACCCCTGCAGCTTAGCACTTCATCCAAATTTTCAAATGTGGAGGGGATCTCTTTTTTCCTTTTCTTGCGATGTTTTCCCACAGGCTACTCTGCTTGCTGATGTTTCCATGATAACGTTCTTCACATTCTGTCAATTTCCATTTAGTAGCTCTACTACAGTAACAGGAAACTTTTAGATCATCTCCTCTGTGTATACATACAGGCACTGTGTATGCTCTGTGTCCTCATAAGCATTTACTTGGCTGGAGCACTGGAAAATTTCCCTACTTTCAACTGGCTAAATGTTGATAGTTTGGGGGTAATAGTGCCACAGGGCTGGTCGTCATATGTGAGGAAGAGAGCTGTAAGGAATGGCTTTCTTTCAGCAGAATAAGGGGCAGAGTGTCCTGAGGGACGGGATCTGCAGCCGTGACCCAGGTCCATCAGGAGGCTGAACATCCACAAAAATGCTGCATCAATACCACACAAGCAGGAATGAGCAAAGTACCCAATCAGAAAAGACAAGCAGAGCAAAAAATAATGACAATGGGAAAAAGGGGGGGGAAACAGAAAAGGAGATGAAAAGAATCTGCAAAAGTCTGAAAGCGATTTTTCATCACAAGCAAAAGTGGCTGTGGTAACTTTGTTACCATTGCTTTTCATTTTTCCTCATCTTGCTACTTCTCATTCTGGCCAAATCCACCTGTGAAAGATTACAGATTGCATTCTCAGGTGGGGTAAATCAGCGTAGCTCCATTGGGCCCAGATGGCAACGCTGCTCCCCATAGGTATTATTACTGTGCCGTACGCCTGTAGTGTGGTCAGCCAGCTCCGAAACATAAAAACTGAGAAACAGAAACTGCTGGTTTCACCTTACCCTGACTTTAAAATGTCCTGCTTTCTAAATGCTTGAGTCTTACTGTTACAGTAACCCTAATTGCTTCCCATTTCAAATATTTCTGCATTATGCATTGCAACTGGAACAGCACTGGGCAAGCAGGCTGTGGTCTGAACAAGAAACTTAAGCAGAGAAGCAGAGAGGAAAACATCCAGAATAATATTGCTTTGAGATTCTGCAGTTAAAGAGACTTTTCTGCACCTCATGTGGTATCTCCCCTTCCTCTCGCCAGGCTTCTTAGTTTACCAATAAACCAGATGACCTATACTCTAAGAATTTCCTTGCATATGAAATTTGCAGAAGAGCAGCCCACAAGACAACAATTTTACTTCTGTTCTCACATTTTTAAAAAACTCCTAGAAGCAGCTATTCGTTCATGGAAACATGGATTGGCAATTCTCGCACAGGTACTGATCCATTATACCCAGCACTGTAAATGAAAGCCCTTCCACTTCAAAAGCAGCTGTCAATTTGTGTCTAAATGTGCATTCATTCCAGTTAGACACAGCAAAGCTGTCAACACCATACAGTTAGTTATTTATTCACAATGTTATATATACATATATAACATGGTAATAGGTGGTCTTTTGCAGGAATGACTTGGTTTTTTCCTCCTGACTGTTATTATGCATAATCTTCCCAGTTTGCATTCCAGGTCAGGAATGCTCCAGGGGGTGACTTGGAGATTGGTTCTCCAGCTCACTAACAGGATCATCACTCATATGCAAAAGGCTCTGAAGAGATTTTGTCATTTCTTTATTTTTCCCCTTTTGATTAACACAATGTATGGAAGGTTTGTTTGGGGCAACTATAACTCTGTCAGAGAGGTACCTCTTGAGAACCTTGGAAGCTGAACAAGTTCAACTTTGTTTCTTACTCCTGAAATCCAAATATTCACAAAGGAACTATTTGCATGGTTATGATACCCATCTGTACATTTTTCTTTCTTTGGGTGAGGGTGAAGAAACTTAGATGTGAGGAGCTGAAGGGAAGGTCACAGACAGAGACAGTGAAGAGGACTGAGATGAATAAAGGCTCATCTACCCTGCGCATTGAACCCCTTCGTGTAAACTTGGCACGTTTGCTCCTATTGTGAGGCTTTTTCATCTTGACAAAATGGTAGAAACAGGGATTAGTGTAATGTAATAATATATTTATTTTTATCATATGACTTTAAATGTTACTTTCAGTTTCTTTCTTTCTTTCTTTCTTTCTTTCTTTCTTTCTTTCTTTCTTTCTTTTTCTTTCTTTCTTTCTTTCTTTTTTTTTTTTCTTTCTTTCTTTCTTTCTTTCTTTCTTTCTTTCTTTCTTTCTTTCTTTCTTTCTTTCTTTTTCTGTCTGTCTTTCTTTTTCTTTCTTTCTTTCTTTCTTTCTTTCTTTCTTTCTTTCTTTCTTTCTTTCTTTCTTTCTTTCTTTCTTTTTCTTTCTTTCTTTCTTTCTTTCTTTCTTTTCTTTCTTTCTTTCTGTTATGCTATGAATACAGATCCTCTGTAACTATTTTTCCAAAGAAAAGCATCTATTGCTATTACAGCTGGGAATTTCCCCTCTGTTTCATAATAGAATTAAATTCAGGTGGCTTAGTATAGCTTGATTTAGTTTGATTTGGGCTGGCATGGAAACATTAGGATCATCTCAGGGTTTTGTAATTCAGACGACACAGATCAGCAGACGTGCCTAAAGCCTTTCAACAAATTTTGAGAGAACTGCAAATTTGGCAGTTTTGACACAAACAAGCCAGTATGTCTGCATTTTTCTTGACCAGTGGTCTCACAGTTGGTGGTGGGGAGTGCTTACAGCTCTCAGTATAGTGAGATCAGTAGGAACTCAGCACCTCTGTAGTAAGGCCACAAGAAGACAGACACTCAAATCCTGGTGCTTGCCCAGAGATTTGTTGATGATAAGTTACAGGCAAACAGCTCATACATCCTAACACATAGAAAATTTTATATAACTAAAACAGACCCATATACAGTGAAAATGTTGATGAATAATTTTTGACAATTGCAGCTCTCTCATGGTTGTTTTAGGTTTCAGCAGAGTTGCCAAAAATTCAGTTTTCACAGGAATTCATGGGAACATTTTCCTTGGTTTTGATCTGTGTGAGTTTCAGCCCAGTAAACTTATGAATACTGCAAAAATCACAGAACGAAACTTATTCAGAGCTCTTGAACTCCACTTATTTTCCAAACTGAAACTGACCCAAGTTGGAAATGTCATAAATATTTCAGTGCAGAGCTAGAAAATAACTTAGGTTCTTCTCAAAGCCCCCAGAGTCTAGGAGAACATTTTGATCATTGTGACCAATTTTTTTGTGTGTGTTAAAAAAAGTTGTAGTCTAAAACACATTAAGTACTGTTACGGTTTCCTGAAACAAGTTCTCTAACTCTGTAAAGTAACTGAATTTCTCAGGAATGGTCTTCTGAATTGTTTTGACAATCGAGAAATGGAATAATTATTAATTTCTTAAGTAAACTCCTACACTAAACACCTCCTGTGTGATGAGGAACACTTGAGTAATTCTTTTTCATTGTCTCAGATACATGCCATTAAATTTTAAAAGATTTGAAAAATTACAGGATTTCTGTAGTTAATATTAAGATTTATCTTGAGGATGAGAAGATGCAATGATCCTGACTACCAGGAAAAATATTCTTTAAATCATTACTATTGGGTATAACAACTGAGTATCTTTAAAAAAAAAATTAATAGCAAATCACCAGTCTGCCTATAATACAATCTAAGTGACCTATGAATTGTGCAAAAAGAGAGAAATGTGTGTGGGTGTGTGTGTGTGCGTGTTATCAAAATCCTAAAGCAGATCACTGTAGTACCTGAATGGTTTCAATGTAATATTCCACTGATGAAAACACTCCATGAATTCTTTCTTACTAGACTTCAAAATGTTTACTTGGACATGAACTTTACTATGTGGAGTGAAAACTGAATAAAAGATTGGAAACAAATGTTAATGGTAAACAGCAATATACTGAGTTGGAAGAAAGTCTGCAGGGATTATAACTGATCCTGATTTTATTTAATTACTTTATTTTCATGATATGAGAATTTTTACACACACACACACACATATATATATATATCTATATCTATAAAAGGAGGTTGGTAATGCATTACCAGCTCTCCCGTCACTCTTTCTCAGGGATCACTTGTGTTTTGCCTGCCTGCATGATGCTGATTTCTAACTACAAGCTGCACTGTGCTTATGAAATAAATGGGACCTGGGAACTGTGAAACTTTATTTCCTTTCTGGTTCCTGTTTTTCTGGCCCCAGTGATTGCTCAGTCTTCGTCACATGTACACTTATCCAAAGGGACTTTAAGGGTTAGAAATATGTGCAGGAAATAGCACAATTACATTCAACTGAGAAAATAATACAACCATATATCTCAGGAGAAAACCATCCTAACTGCATAATCATCAGGAGGGAAACACTCGGAAGCATTTGAGTTTATAAAGATTATGGGAAGATCATAGGTAACAAATCAGATGTGACTTAGTAATATCTTGTTACAGCAAAGATGCGGTTGGGTTTGTAAGCCATGTAGGCAGAGGCGTTTTATCAGTTCTCAGGGAGGTAGTTTTCCCTCTCAAGGTGCTGCAAGAGACTTTCCTATGGGATTAGATACTCAGCACTGTTCTGGGCTCCTTGGTTTGTGAATAAAATCTCAATCTCAGTGATGAGCCACAGACATAGTTGAGGATATAGAGAGAAACTGTAAAGGCTCAGAGAAGTAAATTCAGATGTTTTAGGAAAGCAAAGACTACATATGATGGAGGGGTGCAGTCAGAGAAGGACATGTGAAGACCCTTGAAGCAATTACGGGGCTTACTACAAAGTCAGTCACTTTTTCAACTTGGCTGCCAATCTTTGGATGTTTGTCTCTCCTCTCGTACCTGTCCTGACCTCAAGTGCTTTGTTTCCTCATGGAGAAAGTGACTGCAGAAGTATTCAGGATAAAGGAGTGGATTAGAGATGGAGACTTCTTATATCATTATGCCAGTTTATGCCTGACTTACTTACACTGGAATGGAATTTCTCCTTATTGTTCAATCTGGCTAGTGTTGGTCAGAAACTATGAATAAAGGGTGGGAAATTCTTTATGGTAACAGAAGAGTAACAAATACAGATGTACCAACACCACCCTGGAAAACACCTGTGTCTTTTTATTCTTCCCGCCAAAATCGTTACGAAGCTTGTGCTCTACCTCACGCAGCTGGGCTGGAAATAGTAGCAAATGTTACTCAAGTGCTATCTAGAATCAGCTAAAACCACAGGATGAGCAGTGGCTGGGGCTATCCCTGAACTCATCCTGAACACACTGATGTACAGATTACAGATGTACAGATTTATCATTGTCAAGAGAGCCTAGTGGGTGCTCTCCAGGACAACAGTGAAACCTTCAGATCAGTGGCAGGTGGAGTAAAAGGAAAAATATCCTAGCAGTGAAGTCTCCTGAAATGATACCTAAAATTATATTAATATCACTGTGCATTTCTAAAAGAGACTAGAAATGACAAGGACTGCAAGAAAAGTAGATGCTGTCAAAGACACATTGAGGTTCATGTGTAAAGATATGTCCATTGAGAGATCCTGGTGATTAAGAGAAAAATCCAAGAAAGGACCCAATATACTGTCATTTGAAAGAGCTGTTATTTCAGGTATTTAATTAATTTTCATGGTGTTAATCTGGGAAGTGTTGTAATACAGAAAATTACTAATGATACATCACAGAATCACAGAACGTGCTGAACTGGAAGGGTGTCACAAGGATAACTGAGTCCAGCTCCAGGCCCTGCACAGCACCATCCCCAAGAATCACATCATGTGCCTGTGAGCATTGTCCAAATGCTTCTTGAACTCTCTCAGGCTTGGTGCTGTGACCACTTCTCTATGTGTTTTATTTTCTGGTCAAACCCAGAGCTAGACAGCACTCAAAATTTCCTAACACCTAATTCTCTTTCTGCACTTCATGTTTTAACTGTCATGATCTAACGGAAAAGGAGTCCCCACATGGATATTTGGGCTGGACTGAGTCTCATTAACATCCTTGGACAGGCCAGAAGTCTTTTTCCAGCTCACATGCTGAGGCTCTGATCTGACATGGAGAGATGTTCCAGGAGTTGCTCTGCAGAGTTAGTTACTGTTCTCTTGTAGCTCTGAGGTCTGTGAGACAACAGCTGGGAGCTTGGCATTGTGCTGTCTGGATTGGTATATATTAGGCTATTCAATCCAGATTAACACCTGGAGGGTTCAGTCAAGGTGGGTTAAGAGTTATATGAACACGTAAAACAGACAGGCAAATGTTAGGCAAAAAGAATTATCATTGCTCCCATTTTCAGGGGAAAACTAGGAACCAAAATCTCATTTTCAAGAAAGACAGGATTTTTGCATATGGTCTGCATAGTTTCTTTAGGCTCCTTTAAAATTCCAGCTAAAGAGATAGTTTAGATTTCAGGGTTAACTTCATCTGAAGGCAGCTAAATATACAAGAAACTAGGCCTGTAGCAGTCTGCCTGATTTACACAGGAACTCTGAATCATGCTATGCATATGTATCAATAGGCATTTGAACTGGGATGTGTTTGCTGTGTTGCTTGTGTACAGCACAGCATGCTCCTGTGGAGAAACTTTACCCTGCACATTTAAAACATTTGCAGCATCTCTGTGCAATCTCTGCAAAATTGTACTGCTTAAAATAAAGCATTTCAGTTACAAGAAATTACACTGCCAGTTAAACAGCACTATTTTCTTCTACCGACTCTGAGAATATACATTACTTCAACAGCCAGAGCAAATATGAGTTTGAAGGTGTTTAAACAAATGTACACTTCAGTTGAAAGAAGTTTGCAATAACTAGGTTCAATAAAAAATTCTAATTGTAGGCCTCAGGTTAAGTCCTGAAACACATATTTTGGTCCCCATGTGTCTTGTTTCCAATATGGCAGCACCTGGAAAAACATGCAGTTTGATTTTCGTGAGAGATGTGAGCTCTGATAGTCAGGACTGCACTGCACCAGCCTTTTTTAGAAGTGGTGGCAATGTTGCAGCAGTTTAAGTGGATGTCTTTTATACTAGGGAATAAGAATGTGTTGGGCTAAGAAAAACACTGGTCATAAGCAGTTTGCATGCAACAAAGTCAAGAAACCAACAGTCTCTTTCAACAGCCAAGCTAAAACTTTATGAATATGGTGCCAGCAAAATGCTGTTGCTTTCTCTAAGGCTGTTTTTGTCTAAACGTCCCTGCAATTGCATCTATTGATTCCTTCAGGGGAAAAATGGGAAAAATGGACAGTCCTTTTTAGTACCTTCCCAAGTTTACTGAAATCCTTGTAGAAAAAGATGCAATCCTTAAGGCAAATTGACGTTTTAACAAGATTTTACCAATTTCCTTACGAAGGTTGCTTTTTCCTTCACATAATTTCCTGTAGTGAAAATAATCTCAGTGGTCCATGAACTCTGCTTCCTCATCAGTTAAAGCCTGAAGCAAAATCAAGTGCAAAATGTGAGCAGTTAATCCTTATATGTGTAATATTGTTGGACTTGGTCTGTTGGTTTGTTGTTGGGTTTTTTTTGTTGAGAACTGCTTTACATGGCTCCTATTGCTGCTTCTAATGGCAGTAAATGCAAATGGGACGAACCAAGAGCGTCTTTCTGAAGGGCAGGTGAGGAGCACTGTCCCTGCTGGGGCACAACAGGCTGTAGGAGGTTCACAAGCCATTCCTGCAGTGGGGAGTCGCAGATGCCCTCCACAGTAAATTAGTGCAATGCTCGTATTCTGTTTGTTCTCACACCCCCTTCACAACTGCACTAAACGTGATAATTAAGGTGGAAAATTAATAAATGATGAGCATAGGATGACTGGGGGCAGTGCTTCATCATAAAGAAAAAGAAGCATCAAAAGCACTGAGAAAAACAACGAGTAACAGGCAGACGCCAGGCAAGCTTTCCCACAAAGCTCTGCCAATATGCCTCAGTCCTGATTTACAGCACTCTCGCGGCTCCCCTCTGAGCTGTGTCTGCTCCAGAAACTGTCAGTGGTGTGAAACAGCTTTAGGAGTTTTTGCAGGTGGACTCCTCTCTGCTCAGGGCTGCTCTGAACCCTTACGTGTCTCTGGACTGTAACATAAAAGGCGGGGGGGGGAAGCGAACACATTTTGCAGGAACTGATTCTACTCTCTGCTTTGCCATAGACTTCCCAAGTGGGTCTGGATAAGGTTTGTCATCTCGCTGTCTAAATTCCTCCTGTGTAGCTTGGGGATGGTAAGAGCAATATTACCTACCTGTTGCATAGCAGGGAGTGTGCTGGTTAATTACTGAGTGTTTATACAGTGGGGTCAGCAGAGAGAGTGCTATATGATAGCTAAATATTAGTATGAAATCACAGCAGATAACTGCACATATCCTCCCTTGCACAGCATGGTGATATTTTATCTACTTGTTATTTTGAATCACATTCTCCAAAAGCTGAAAATACTTAGTGTCTGTTTAAAAGAAATATTTCAAAGAACACATGCCGGTTTGAGTTGTTTCCCACTGTGCATAGCACCTGCACACAACCGACACTGGTGAGCTTTTTGCTTTAATAGAAAAGGTAAAATGAAGTGTTACTTCTCTTTAGGTTCTGTTAAAGGGAACACTATTAAAAATACTTGTTCCCTAGCCAACTTTTTTCCCCTTTTTTTCTGCAGTTGTATCTGCTTTGGCGTACATCTGTGCCTGAATGTGCTTCTCTTGCCATTATACCCTGACAGACATCTCCCACCAGAGGCAGGTTTATGAGACATGTGCCACTTCATTTTTGGAGGGGGAGGAAGGTTTTCATAAAAAATGAGGCCAGTTTTGCTTGTCATCACAGATGACATAGTGACTTCCTGCAGGCAAGGATGAAGCTGGAGCGGGTGAGTCAGGGTTGATGGGTCCTCAGCTGACTGCACAGGTCTAGAGGTGATAAACACCTTTTATCACACAGCTCCCCACACTGTTCAGGGTGGTAGGTGGAGCAGTAGAAGCTGCTGCAGCAGCGTTTTCAGTAGTGTCCCCATAGCCGTGTGTCATCCAGCCCAGGGTGGCGGGACAGTTTTCTCTCCTCAAGCAGGTCAGTGTGTGCTGCTCAAGATACAGGAGAGCACAAAGGTAAGAGTGGCACCTCTCACTGGGGCTTGGCATCTGGAGCTCGGAGCTGCCAGGTGTAGCATGGTGCAGCACAGACCATCCTGCTTTAGGGGCAGGACCAGTCGAGGAATTTTTCTTCAAGAAGGAAGGTCAAGAGACACTGGTCTTTATTAGTGACTGGGGAAGCAGCTCACAGATCCAAGCCAAACGCACATAGCAACTCTTACATGTATAGAGCCTTGGGGGACAACATTACTTGCAAAACAGAGGGGACAAAACCAAGCTGGTCTCTGTCTTAGCCACTAAGGGTACCAGGTGGATCAGCAGCTTAGAGAGGTACAGTGAAGGTGAGGTAAGTGTTACATGCAGTTGTTAGAAAGGACTCGGTATTGCTGCCTGTAGACAAGCGGACAGGCCACTGTGCCCTACAGCTGATACAAAGTCAAGGAATGACTGTGTCAGACAGAGGGAAACATACTGGAGACACCATGTGGAAATGCTGTCCACGGGGGCTGGTTTCCCACTGATTCCCTTCCCCTGCCTGACACAAATTCTGTTGAAAAAATATGAATCACAGAGAGTGAGTCTTCTTGGGATGATCATTCTTCTTATCCAGTGGGGGAAAGACTTGGTGGGAAACAGCCATGTGGGGGCTCTGCCATGATACTGAGAAAAGCCCTAGTTCCCTCTTGGTGCTGGAGATTTGGCACCTGCAGGAAGGTCCAAGAAGGGTCTGTTGGGTGCTTCAACAGGTGCAGGCACAATCTGGGGTCCTGGTTCCTGTCAAGGTGGAACTGATGTACACCTCTTGGGGACAGACTTCTTACTGATGAGTCCATGAGAAGTGCCACCAAACAGTGCTCCATGTCTCAAAAAATGGCATTTCCCACAGGCAGTCAGCCTGCTGACTTGCCCACAAAGGGCTCCCAGAATACCTCATCTCCTCAGAAGTTTGCCTTCTCCCACTCATAAAAAGATGTTTTATTCTTTATGTCTGCATGCATGCCAGCCTTCATTCAGACTTGGACTTTCCCTCTCCAAAACCTCAGTCACCTGAGCAGCAGTCACTAAATATGTAAGGCCTTTTGAAAACTAGCAGTGTCCTGTGTGAACTATTTCCACGTGGGAAGAAGGTCACCAGATCCCTCCTGGACCCATGTGGTCATCTCAGGAGATAGGCCTGGGGCCACTGGCCGCTGCTATAAACAAGAAGTCTGTGACTACTCCCTGAGCTCCAGGTTTTGAACTAAAACATGATAGCCACAAGCAGACTGCTGAGTTCACTCAGAAAGGTGTGCAGAGGAGGACTGGGGGCAGGCACCCCAAGAGGTGTAGTACAGCCTTTCCACCAGAACCCATCTGAGTTGGAAGACGAACCTTGATTCCGCCTTGCTCAGACTCCTTGTGGTTGCTTGCTGCAAACACATTTTCTCATTTGAGTAGTCTCCAGAAGCAATGTCGAAATATAAGAGATAAATAAATCCATCTGTGTGATGCTCGCAGTTAATTTCTAAATATCTAATTTGGATGACTGGTTTATCTGGCAAATGGGAGTTTCTTCTCCTGGTGCCCTTCAAGAAAATCAGATGTAATTCTGAAACGTGTTTCTAACCATTCAAAGGCTGCAGGAGCAGGTGTGATAGCAAAATTTAAAGGCTTGTTGTATACAGAAACCAAACTAAATTCTATTGTTGTCTCATCTGACATTGTCTCTTTCTCCACTGGAAATGTGAAATAACTTTGTACCTTTTTTAATGAAGGCATTTTAGTGAGGGATAAACTCAGTCACGTTATCTAAGAGGTGCAGCAAGGCAGAAATATCTACGCAGATTGTTACTACTAGTAACAAAATATTGGTACAAAATAATTTCTTGTTCATCATGCCCTCAACAGCAATGACTTGGCTGTGTTTCGCAGACATCCGTGGAACGGTTCAACCCAGTTGCCTGGGCTGACAGAGCAAGAAGGCTGACAGAGGAAACCTTCTGATGGTACTGCTGATGGTGTCTTCACCTCCCCTCCACAAACCCAAGCATGGATTTGACCAGACTGCAGCTTTGTGCCAGAACAGATGCACCAGTTTAGGCCATGTGATCCCCTCAGACACTAGATAGTTTTCCAAACTGGCCCTACGGGTGAAAATCTGGCCCACCAAAGCCACTCCACTGAGCTCTAAAGAAGTCAAGAGAAAGTGTCTCATCCCAGTCAGGGATGGGATCCAGGATCTAGGAGTTGCAGGATCCAGTGTCTCGGAGTAAATAACACAAAAAGCACACACAGAAAACACCTACCAAAATGACTAACTAGTCATTTGAAGAAATTTATCTTTTACAGTTCCAGTAGAGAATTTTACTCAGCTGTGAGCAGATGTGTATTAATGGATGGATTTAAAATGACTAAGCTCAGACAGATCACAAATGTATTTTGGCAATGTAATCCACAAAGTAATACTTATGACAGAACATGCCCAATAACACTAATATTTCAAGAGAGCTTTAGAAAGAGATAAGATTTACTGGTTGAGAATAAGAAATAAGATTTGATATTTAAATGTACAGGGACTTAAGCATTTGGATGAGGAGGTAGGAGTAACACTGTGAAAGGTTTTCAAAGTTCAAACAAAGAATCCTGAAGTCAGCTCTTAGCAGGATATGCTGAAGTGAGTTATGTACACTCATACAATTACAGTGATTTCTGTACATGTGCAAGGGTCAAGCTGCTGCATATTTGGTGTGGTCAGTTGTGGCTTTTGCTAGTAGCAAAATTTTTTGATTGCTCACAATACCTCACAGACACTGATTTGAACAATTCTGTGGCTACCATGAAGTTACCGCCACTGAATTTAAGTAACAATGAGACCATCAGTCCCAACTAGCTTCATGTCCATACAAATTACTTGGCATCACTACAGTATCTGATCACTAGCTGAACAGGAAAAATTTTTAAGTTCCAGTATAGGATGCAAGTAGTGTCATCTTTTTGGAGAAATGAGGCTAGAAATGGCTGGAGGGCCAAGTCAGGATAAAGTCTAGTCACAGAAGTGTGAGGCTAAGATTAGAAGAACTTAAACTGACAGAACAATGCAAGTAGCAATGAGGTTTTTAGATGCATTCATGGTTAGTATCATGTAAAAGAAATAATTTTATCCTTTGAGATAATTCCCATTAAGAAACAGAGGTATAGACCTCACAAAAAAGCACAACTTTGGCTTTTTATATTTTGCTTTGGGTTTAACAAGCCTGAGCAAGTACTGCAAAATGCATTATTCAAAGCACTGTCTGAAATTTCTGCTGTCTTGTTATTATAAACACACACTTCTGTCTGGGCTGCCAGCAGATATGGTATGGCAAAGACTGACTAGCAAGTGCTTTCATGGAAATAATGAATTTTGCTGTGTCTGCAGCTACCCAGAAGAACTAGTGCATGTGTTATACACTAATTGTGTAACCCTGGATAAATTCCACCAAAATTTAGGCAACTAGCCTGAACAGTCTCAGTTAAGAGTTCCGTTTCAATAGTTGACATCAGTTCCCAATGAAGAGAAGGCTTATTCTAGAAAGCAGTTTAACTTAAATCTGAATAGCTCTGAGCACCTGGTTCTTTCTCACATATGTGAACGCAGAAGATTTCTGAGTAATTGCACAGGAGAAAGGTCTCCTGACTCATGTTGGGCCTGGTCCTGCTGCTGCCCAGACCAGGGACTGACTGGAACGCGCTTGTTTCCCTTCTGCACACTGGGGAGTGTCCCATGGCCACAGATTAGGCACCACCAGAGATTGTAACGTTGGGAACTTATCTCAATACCCAACACGAGACAGAATGGTGCTTCAGAGGTCCTCACTCCAAAAGTTACCTCCGTCCAGATGAGATCATCTTTGCACTCATTAACCCCATTACAGTTCTGAATTTGGCTTCTTGCTGCCCCAGTAAAACTACCCATGAGCACATGGGGTACCAAGAGGTATTCATGGGTCTTAATTAGCAAATAATTTTGATTATAGCATAGGACATAGGGATTGCTAAGCACAGAAAATCTGCAAAAACACATTAGAAGTATACTTTACCTAAGAAGTCACTCACTGCAAACTGTTCTCTACCCTCTACACTTTATAGTGCAAAGCTGAGCAGAGCCTCACGCTGCAGGCAAGAGGTCCTCAAGTGGAGCAGAAGAGGAATTCCACCCCCAACAAATCCCCTACCAGTGATTTGTCAAAGATTAGAAGCTCTCGAGCTAGGCAGAGTTTGAAGGAGTGGGCTTCGGCTAGCTCTTAGTCTTGAATTTTGAAGGAAGGAAGAATCAAAATGAGTGATGCCTCTACTGATAAATAAATACTGAAAAATAAATACTGATAAATGTAGGTAGGCATTGACATCTGAAAGGACTAGGAAATGCGGGTACAGTGTGTGTGATTAGGCAGAGGCAGCAATAAGCCATTGTATTCTTCATGGGTGCTCAGGATACCATGTAAATACTTTAAAATTATTCCATGAGGGAACAAAGTAAAAACTTTATTACAGATGACAAATATGGTTTTATGAGATATGGGTCTGTTGCAGGTTGAGTTCGGAAACCGGGCAGAAACACCAATTAAGTGTAGTGGTTTAACTTTAGATTTTAATATATACTTACTTTTTGGTGAGATAAAAATTAGGAGAACGCAGAAGCAGGCACAACTTACAGACTATTAATGAGTTTATTAACAGATTTAAAAGACAGAAGGAAAAAACTTGCTGTGGTGTGGTACATTTTCTTCTATGAATCTCACAGTTCTTTCACACTGCAAGCCATAGATCATCACATGGGGTTATTAAGGATGAATTATGTTGCCTTAAACACGAAGGTTTATTTTTTGCCTCTAGTTTCTTAAAAAGCGCTTTTTTTTTCTTTGTTTTTAAGCAGCTCGGCATGGGTACTTTACAGCCTTCACGGGCTACACGTGAATGTCCATCCTCCCACGTACTATAAATGGTTTAAAGAAATGCACAGTTCGATATTACAGTTCTTTACCACGGCA
>VZTI01000607.1:330306-376437 GCA_013397865.1 Struthidea cinerea
GGGCCTGGAGGCCGGGGCCACCCCCCACCTTCTGGCAGGCGAGCTGGAAGGGAAGGCTAAACTCCGCCTTCCCGCGCGGTTTAAATATGGAAATTTAGAGAAGTGTTATTGGTTTAAAAGGTTGCCTGTCAATTCAGGGTCAACCCGCTACAGGGTCATACTTAATTGAGTGACTGATTATTTTTCAAAGATGTTGTTATCACATTGACTATGGAAAGGCAAAGGTGTTTTACAGCTGAATTTCAAATATGTTCAGTACAGTAATTTCTCAGATTATTAACGAGTATTTTGAAAACATTCAGAATGTTCAAAAGAAAACTGGGTCAAGAGGGTAACTTTAAAAAAAAAAATCAATCTACTTGCTAATTTTGAGTACCTACAATTTCTCAGAATTCAAAACCACAATTCTCTTCACATTTTCAACTTGTTCAAATTTTCTCTAAATATAATGTGGGCACAGATATTTACACAACTAACATCAACAGAATAAGGAGTGTTTCAGAGTGTGATAGTCAGGAAACACCCTAACTCTTGTTTTACTGCTGCGCTGAAATGAAACTCCACATATTTCACATGTCCTGGTGTACCCTTTGCCTATGATGCATGAACACTAGTTATTGACTTCTATCTGTGATGAAATAATTCCCCTTGTAGGAAACTGAGGTCCAAGCAAGAGGTTGTTTTGAGCAGTGCCCAAGTGAGATTGGCTTTGGACTGTGGTGCAGGCTTTGGCCCAGCTGTGAGAGACGGTACAGATATGACTTACAAACCTCTGCTTCACTCTTTGCAGAGAAAATTTAAGTTAAAAGAACATAGTACTAATGCAGAAATAGGATGAAATTTTAGCATATGAATATTATTTTTCCCAATCTTAAGTAGATAATTTAACTTAATGCTAAGTAGACATTCAAAGAAATTTGTCTCTATGAGGATGAAAAAATGAATCAAGACTGTGGAATTTAATAACAGTCACTTTTCCTTGTTTTTACTTTGAACTTTGCCTTGAATGGTAGCCACTTTCCAAAGTATTGCGCAGTAAGTTTCCTTCCTTAATTTATTTAGTATCTGGTATTCTAAAACTACAGGAGTTTAATATGCAATTCTTTAATGACTCCTCACCCAACCGACTTCTTACAAAGTTTGTAGCAAGAACTAGCAGAGCAGCTTTTTTGTTTTTATTAAAGAGCTTCTCTGTGAAATCAAAAAGAAAACCCTATGAAAGATTGTTGAGTCATAAAACACAGGAAAAAGGAAAATGGAAAATATAATACTCTTTCCCTAAAATTCTAACAGCATTTGGAAAATATTAGGAAATAAAAAATTCGGAAATATAATGCTCCAGACCATGGGAAATAGGTGGATTTGGAACTGATAAAAACTAATGTAGCTCTGTTTAAATTAATCCAAATTTGTGACATATGATGATCTGGCCCAGAGGTAATATCTTCTAAATAATATTTTTTCTTATTTCTGACTAGGCTGATGAAGTCACTGTTCTTCTCCAAAGTATCAGCCTGTTTTGAAATGAATCCTTCATTTCAGGGGAGGATACATTCCTTGTTACATTAGCCCTCCAGATTCCTGAAAAGTATTACAGTTTGCATTTTAAATTGAAGGGTGGATTTGGATGTTAGCTTTCTGTCTGCCTTTTATTTTACAAGCTCTGCCAGCCCATTATGCTGATCTGACAGAGAACCAAAATTATGAACGATAATTTTATAGGCAGGGACAGACTCTAAAGTTCATTTAAAGAACCACTTCCAGCAAGACACCCCTGGCTGGGAATCTCGCTGCTGTCCGTGCTGGGCTCTTTCCCAGTCTCTGGGAGCCAGATCTGTCTGAGATTGGGAGGAGGAAGCACAAACTATCTGGCAAGGTAGCTTTTTGAGCAGAAGAGACTAGTTAATTGAAAAGAGGAAGAAATTTTATCTTTGGCTTCTGAGGAGATACAAATTACTTGATTAACTGTGGATTATTGGCTGGAAGAGGGCACCATTTAATAGCATAGGTTCAGAATATTTTGCCAATAACACAACATGGAGGAGGTGGAATGGGGACAAATAAGACCAAGGTCAGTAGTACAAAATTCATGGTCAGTTGCTCAGCGTAAGTAATCTGTGAAGACTGGGAGCTCATGATATGAATATAACATCAGATGAAGACAATGTATTAGTTTCAGAATAATTACAGTGTTCTGAATTTATAACAGCATGAAAAATGTCAAGGTGAGGCATTTGCAGGAGAGATGTAAAATGCTGCTGTACTGCAGAGGTCTCTGGCAAGTGTTCACCTGACACTGTCCAAGTCATCTATGATAAGGGACAGTGAGTTAAGAGCAAAACAGGATTACGGGAAATCTCTAAGACAGATGCCACAAGAGAAGACTTAGAGCATGTTTTTCAGTTCATAAAAAAAATTCAAAAAAGCCTGAAAAGGGATGGAAAATTATTTACAAAGAGACATAAAGAATAAAGGAGAGAAGCTTATTTGAGTCATAGTCTGTACTGAATTGAGAATGATTGAGTATAAATTGGTTTTGAATGAGCAGAGGAAGAATTTGTGAACATATACAGGCAGGCTGTTTGTAGCCACGAAGGTGGGAAAGCTCTGGGAGGGCCCCTCCACAGCTGTTGTGCGGGTGGCAGCTGTGCTGCTCAGGTGGATGTTGCTGCATTCGTGGGAGGGTCCAAGAACGAAACCAACCCAATGGCTCCAACAGTCTCATGTTCCTGTTTCCTCAAAGTTAAAAATATCATTTAGCTGAAATACTACCATGTATCCATAAAAATTGACATTTTGGTTACTTGGATTACACAGTTCATTGTTGCGGTGACCCAGCCCACCTCAGGGCTGGATGTCATTAAATGGATCAATTTTCCTGCTCCTGACTTTGATCCCAAGGGCAGGTCTGAGGCCAGCTCATAGGATGACCATCAGACCTAAGGCCATCCTTTTCTGGGTGATTGCCACTGCCACACCTCCTCCCCTCTTTCTAGACCCTTCTTTTGTTCTTTAGTCCTCATTGGTTCGTCTGTTTATGTATATTTATTAGTTTAATTGCCTATGTATAAGTTCCAGAAAGTTCTCCCCTATTCCTTTCCCTATTGGCTAACTGACATTCCCATCATCTCCCTATTGGACTGTTTCCCTTAGCTCCTCCCTCTTTTAGAGCACCATAAAAAGGCTTGTTTAATTTCTCCCCCTGCCTTTTCTTGGGCTCTCCCTTCAGCTTTCCAGCTCCTTGTTACTTTGTGTTACCAATAAAGCTGGATTTGTGGGCACCAGAGAGGTCCCTCTACCTCCTTCGCCGCCATCCCGTTGATCCAAGCTGCAGCCTGCTCCTTTGTGTGCCTCTGAGCAGAGCGCTCCGACCAGCCACGAGGGCTGTGTCCCTTTGGTCGCCGACCAGGACACCGCCTTGCCTCCTGCCAGGCCACCGGGCGGCCGTGGCAGCAACGCAGTTCATTGCCAGAGGAAAGTTGCTCTGAGAGTACCTAGTCTAATTCATCCCTGGGGCAAATACCTGGTTGCTGCTGGGCTGGACTCTCACTGTTTCAATACCAAGTCTGGCAACTCAGGGATGGCACAAAACTGAGGAGCAAGTCCCCCTGCCTCCAACAAAAATCCCTAAAATCAAAACAAACAAACAAACAAACAAACCAACCCAAAAAACTCAAAAAAACACCCTACCATGTGGGATGCCACTGGGACAAAAAAACCCCAACTCACATGGGCTCATCACTGCAAGCTCTGAACTGCAAAAAAAGCATCAAGTGGCATGGATAGGCTCATGAGACTTTGCTGATAATGCATTGAAACATTTAAGAAGCCAATGACATTTAAGTGATGCAAGCTCTGCTTCTCTTTGCTTTTGTGTTTCCGTTTAATGTCCACTGATCCTGCTCACTGAAACCTAACATAAGAGCAATTCATCCTTACTTCCATTGACACTGCTGTACTTCAATTTGTATCTGTGCAGCTTTACCATAATTTCTTGTACTTGCTGTATGAACAGAGGTGGCTGTCTCACATACTGATGAGAAGAAAACTTTTGAGAAATAGAATTTGTTTTCAGCCCTGTGTGGGGCTGTTTCTGCAGGAAAGAGGACAGAGTAATAGTGCTTTGTACATGAAGAAGTCTAAGACATAAATCTTCAGATGTGTAAGGATTTACTCGACCTTAATCTGTGTTACAGTGTGTAGCTCATCCCACTGCTTGTGAAACACCACGTTTGAAATCTTTCAGACAGACCTTGTACTAAGTGATACCAGTGTAAATACATTTATTTCAGTGGATTTTCTTATTCCAGAGTGATACAGCAGTACTTGGGATGACCTGAGATGTCTATAGAGAAACTTTTCATGAGAAAGTCTAATTAAACTGTGCCACTTCTTCCTTCAGTAATTCTGAGATGACCTAAATGACCTGCCATTTTCAAAAGGATAAGCGGGATTTGATAAAACTAGTTGAGATGGTGCTGAATGTTTCAAATTTATCTACCCAACACACCTTGCTGTTTCATACTTTACCCATCTGATTTCTCCAGCCCCACCTTCCTGCTCTTACCCACAGCCACTATATCTCCCCTCACAAGTCAACTCTGATTTTGATCTTATTTATGTTGTACTCAGAACAGCTCAGCTTTTGACTCCATGGTGAGATATGGCCATTCACACATTATGCAGCAGATCTATGGACCTGGTGAAGTCCCAGTGGTATCCTGATAGCTGAAGAAAGGAGAGGAATGTTTAAATGTGCTTTCTCAGACAACAAATCTTTTCAATTACCCAGCCACAGCCCTACTGTGATTCAACAGGGTAACCATTCCCTCTGCTCAATTTTAAAAGAAGGTTCTTCTGCAACACTCAGACATTGTTTTTCTTTTTGTTTTTCAGTTGTAACATCCCACTTTATCTGTCAAGAGCCAACGTGTCAGTGATATGTTGACATTTCTAGAAAATTGTAGGCAAAGAAAATTCTCTTTTGGCTGAGACACAACTCAAGAATCCTGGTTCTCCCACAGAAATAGAACAAGAGTTCAAGATTGGGTGCAATTGTAAGAGTGTGCCTGTGGATTTGGGAACAGGATTGCACCTCCTTGGCTACATACTCTGCTGCAGACTTTCAGAGCTCTGAAGAGACTAAAGTTTTGCTGAACTGGAAACCTGCACTAAATTAACAGCTGGGACAGGGACAACATACCCAGGCCTGCTTAGAGGATTTGGTTTGCCTGGAGGGAACAAGTTTTTTATTTTAAATTCAAGACACACAGAGGGACACTAGCTCTCTTACTGTCACAGTCAATATCACTGCTGCACGTATGCAGTAAAAGGGTGATTTTCAAAGCCTGACAGCATGCACTGAGTGGGTTTCTGACTCATTTCATCATAGATACTGATACTTCTCATCTACATCATCCCAGGATGCTGACTGCTGCTCTGCAGAACCTGAGCGTGCTTCCTGCAGTAAACTCACAATCAACCAAAATGCATAAGACTGGAAGGGGCCTATGGAAAAATGGCCCTTCTGGATATTTAAGTTGATTTCTTCTTCCTTTTTATTAGACTCACCCCCTTTTTTTTTTTTTAAATCCTATACTGGGTGTTTTTGGAGAACAGTTCTAAATAGGAGGAGGCAATATTACATGAAGACAGACCAGGCTTTGTTTTGTACCCTCAACAAGCTTACTTTTCCAATGAATATCATGGCCGAAAGGAGTCTGTTTTTCTCCCAAAATCGTATCTGTCTTCAAGCCTTTGCTTCACTAATGCATACAGCTGCAACCAGCCCATTCCTTCACCTTTGTGCCTGTGGTCAGGGATGAACCTTGAGGGCTATTGCACTTCTCAGCAGGATCTTGCTCTGGGCAGCAGCTTCCAACTACTTCTGTTCTCACTATGCAAAGAGGCACTTAATTGCTACTTGCATTTAACCCAAGCAAAAACTAATTTTCATGCTTGGGACTGATCCCTAAAGTTGAACCACATGTTTAACAGCTGCCATTAGCTGCTTTCAGTGTAACAATGGGGTAGTTTTGACAAGGTCTGGAGAGGGAGCAACTATGCAACAGGGAAAGAAGAAGCGTCCTCAAGTGCCCTTGTACTGATTCACATCCACCCTATATTGATTCATTTATGAGTTATGTATCTTTAAAAGAGCCCTGCTCTGCTGGAAGCTCTGAGAATTACATTTTTGACAGAAAAAAACTGTGCCTAGGAAAATTTGTATTAGGTTCTGCAAGAATATATTGACCTGGACCTCTCAGTGACATGCACTTGGGACAGTAATGCTGGGCTCTTGAACAAGGCTGAGGGCCTGGAAAGTTCAGTCTGCAGCAAGCTAGGCTTGCAGTGCTGGCAGCTGTCTGGTCATGCTTCCAGGATGTCTCTGGGTTGGGTGGGAAGCTCAGGGAGTAATGTCAGTGTAGTGTTAGTGTGTGCTTCCCAGGACAAAGACCTGGTAAGGCTGTGGTGGGGCTTTCCAACCTAGGGAATCAAGCAGTGCCTGTGCAAGGGCAACACTGTGGGAAGACTTCCCCTCCTGCACCTCTCCAAATGTGGGTGTGGCTCCAGGGAGCCAGGAACAAGTGTGGAGGGGGAGGGGAATTTTTAAATCTGGGACCTTTTCTGATCCATAAGAATTGAAGTGTGGTGTTTGGAACCTGCTCTGGTGTAGTGAAGTCAGAAGGATTTCTCAAGAGGGCAAAACTTGCCCTGGTGTTTTGCTTTTTACTCCCCTAAGGCCTTTGAGATGAAGAAGCAGCAATGAAAATTGCTTTGGACTGAAAAGGAAATTGCCCCATAACCTCATGAGGGTAAATTTTGTATTAGTGTCTGGGCTTTACAGCTTTGCTCCCTACCACAGAGCAGGCAAGCTTCAGGTCCCCCGCCCCAGGGCTCCACTTGCAGTGCTAAGGTCCCTTTGCTCTCACAACTGTAGTGGGAGAGCTCTCCTTTGGCAGCCATCTGCACTTTGCCAGTGCCAGGGGAATGAAGGGCAGCTGAGCTGGTCATCCGAGGCAGAAGAGGGCAGGGGGATGCACTGACACTGCTGTGCAGAGGAGCAGGAGGGGGGCCTTGGTCAGCAGGCAGGGCACAGGCTCGTGCACCAGTTCCTCCTTCTTGACAAGTGCTTTGAGTCAGCAACGCCCCAGCAGCAGATTGTCTGCACGTTTCTAGTGCCCAGCTAATGCAATGTAATTGAAGTTATCTTTGCATGAGCCTAGCTCTTGCAAGAAGTCACCTCTCCTTCCCCTTGCCCTGGCTTATCCATGAGTCTGTCAGCAGCTCCTGCCACTCAGCTGATCTGTGGTGCCTTGCTGATGTGTGACTCTTGGGTGACTCTGATGATCTCAGTGCTGTGGCAGTCATTCTGCTTCAGGAGCCGTGCGGCACAGTGGGAGCAGCAAGCAAAAGGGAGTAGCAAGCTTAAATACAATCACGTGCATTAATTTATAAATGCAGGTATGCACACATTATTTATACACTATATTTATACAGCGTATCTATGTTTACATATATTTACATATAAACACCCACACTCACGATGTACATGGATATGGATAAGGATATGGATATATGTGTATGTATGCGTGTATGTGTGTGTATAGATAACTATATAGGTACACCTGGACAGCACATCAACTAGGTGTTCAAATTCAGAGTATTTGGACTCAGGGTGCTCATGCTAGCATTGAATTAGATGAGGATTTATGTTTGTCAACTCTTCTTGACCACCCCTTTGCCAAAGGAATGAGAGCAGAGTTTGGCTAGAACAAGTAGGGTTAACTAAGCTGATAACTCCTCTGAGAAAACCTCAAGCCAAAGAAAAGTCAAAAGGGGGTGGAGGGATGGAGGGGAAGATATATGAATGATTAAAGTATCTAAAAGGAAATCAGTAATTTTGAACCGTCAGAGCTGGAAACAATTAGTGGCTGGCTGGCAATTCAGAAGAATCAATAAGAGAAAGATGTGATTTCTAATAACTCAAAAATAAAATCTGCTGATAAGTTAAGAAGGAGCTATAGGGGAAAAAAGAGGTGAATAGGATACTAAATCTGTTAACAATTATTGTCAGTGCCAACACTGGCTTGGAAGAGTCACGTTTGTTCTATCACCTCCACCCAGACAATTATAACAATATGTATTCACCAGGCTCTCATGACAGGAGCACCCACCAATCCCATTAGCGCTAAGGAGCTGCTGGCATTTGTTTTTATTTTAATTTATCACTCAGCTGTTTCAAATCACGTAAAGCTAAAACTTGGCTTACAAGTTGTCATTTCCAATGCTAATCGTTTGTGCTTACTGCATATGTGCCTGTGTGATATGTATATTTTCTGAATTGTAAAACTGGCATGGAAAATTCGCAGTCTGGGTATGAAATGTCCTCTCTGGCCCTTTACTGTAAAGGTTAAAGCTATTGACATACGTTTACTCCCGAAACAGCAGCCTGCCAGATGAAGCAAACTAATTGGGTCCAGTTCACCAGCCCTTTACAAAAGTTTAACAAGCTAACCCAGAGCAGTAGCTCAGACTGTATGTATATGGGGTCATCCTATTTCAAGGCAAAGTGGTGATATACATGTGATTTCCTTAATTTCTCTAGTCTGGTGACAAACAGCACAGGCACTTGATAAATTGCATTTATTTTTCACCTTTTGACCTCCTCACTTGTTCTCTGCCCACTAATCCATTTCTGCTGGGACCACTTCTGGCATTAGAAACCTCTGAGCAGTGCTCAAACAGCCAATGCTCAAAAAAGAGCCCTGTCACAGATGGTTTCCTTCTTTCCTTTGTAAACACAGAGTTTCCCTTTTTATCCTCCTCTTCCAAATTGCACTAGTCTGGAAGAGAGACCAGTGACAGCTACAAGGATATTGTAGTTGGGGGCCCGGCTCATCAGCCAGAACCATGTCCAATCCCGTTTGAGGTCCTCCAGTTGGAGGCACAATTATTCTGGTATAAAAACCAAATACCTTGAGAAGTGCTTTTTCTAGAATGTGGTAGAAACAAGATACATGGTGGCTTGCTCTGGAATAAATATTATGTTACAAAAATCACTCATGTCTTCAGTGCTTCAGAAGAATTTTGCTAGTTTTGGCCCCAATCCTGTAATATGCTCTTTATGGGCAAGAAGTCCCTCCTCATGGACTCACTGAAAGATTGAAGCTGTATTTGGACGGTACAGTTGAAAGCATTCAGCTGCTTCTCAGCACTGATGAGTTGCTTTCCATTTCCATCTAACTTAACTGTGCAAGTTCTGTCGTACCTAATACACTGGGAATTTGCATTCTGTTTGCTCTAGGACATAAAGGTGCAACAGTGGGGCCCCAGAGCTCAGCTCAGGGCTAGGGATGAACAGTGACCTCCTGGCTTCTTTCTTCCAGTGCCCTACCCTGAATCATTTTCATCCTCCCCAACTTGCAGCTGTTTATCTCTTGATCCTGATATGACAAGGGAATCACTGCAACAAATCAGTGTATGCTCTGCTAGGAAGATGAGGAGGACTAGCAGTACTCCAGGTGCCAGTGGCATTGTAAGTGGTGGGTATGGATTATGTCCTGATCTCAGGGAGGCTCTGAGGGAAGGCAATTTGTGCACAGCCTGTGTGCTGGTGAAGCAACTGCAGCCTTGGTATGCAGGTGCTCAAGAGATTTTCTGTCAATTGTGCAGCAAATTCAGGCTCTCTTTCACACTCTCAGAGACCCGAGACTCTGTATGAATGCTGTCGTAAGCAGGACTTTGGATTTCATTTACACTGAGACTGACTTCACGTGGCACAGGATGAGCCTGCACACACTGCAGCCAAGGTATACAGCCACTCTGCCCATCTCATGCCCAGCTGAATGCAATTGCTTAAATAAGCTGATAAATTGTTATATTTAACAATTGTTATATTTTCATACAACCAAGTTTTTTATTTTGGGGAATCAACCTATACTAATCTGTACAGCAAACACCTGCACAGGCTTTGGAAAGTTTTTTGAAAGAATCACAGGCCAATCACTCCTTCAGCAGCCCAACAAACAAGCAAAACTCAACTAAATCACAGTGACCATTTCCATGCCTCATTTTTCTCCATGCTTCTAAACAGACTATGTATTATATTCCAGAGTTCATTTTGGTATATGGTTACCCTTTTGAATCAGGCAGTTTTCTGCCTCCTTCAGCTGTTTCCACACTAAAACCAAACCTCTTGCCATGAGCAGCTTCAGCCTCAGGCATTGTTGACACAGACTTGTTCTTTGTTTCTGTTCTTGGCTCTCAAGCCATTTTCCTACAGATATCATGGACAATGGACACTGCATACAACCAGCTCATTTTTCCATGTTGCTTTTGTCTGAATGGTGGCATCTTATTCCCAGGGATTCTGGCCACAGGCAGTCCCTAGCAGAGTAAGGCTGAGTCTACCTAACCTTTGTCATACAAGGGAGCAACATTTTTGTAGGAAGAGCTCTTACTCATAAGAATGTATGCCTGCAGGGTCCCATCCAGAACAGCGCCAATTCTCATTGCATTTAGGGGATGTTTGCATGAGGCTGAAAAATTACAGCATTTTTCTACATACCTGTAAACTGGAGCACATTAAGGGGAGGAAATACATGCCTTGACCTATAAGGACTTTGTTTAGCTCTGATTTATTAAAGGTCACTCAGCATGAAATGATTAAAAAAAATCCCATGTCTGAGAAGTGTTTTTTGGATTTTTTGAGATACATTAACCTATCTGGATAGACATAATTTCTTTGGATTTCAGGAATGTATTTAGTGCCGTACCACACATCAGTGCAGTCTTAGTAAGTCAGAAAGCATTACAGGGATGATGAGGCAGAAACTGTCAAAGCAAATGGTTCAGCAGTAGTTTGGGGCACTTCTGCAAAACCTGCAGAATACAAGAAAAATTGTAAAATATTCATACTTTTCTTTTTTCTTTTTTTAACTATGCAAATGTTCAAAACCCACCTGCTGCCCAAGATCTGGAAAATTAGTTTTGAAAACTTGGACTTAGTGAAGATTTCTTGAGTATTTGCATTGTGCAGAGTAAAAGTATTAGGTGCTGCTTGGTCCCCCATGTGAATGACTTGTGTTGCTGGAGCTTGTCAGTGTCAGGGGGATGGCAGACCCTGCTAGCTTCGTCCCTGTGCTTTTTTGGCCTGCTCTGGTGCAGGCAGAGAGCTGCAATACACCAGCCAAGTGGTTTCTCTCTCCCACGCTTCAGAGGGGAAGTATCGGATTGTCAGGCACAGTCCAGTCAACGCTCTGCTCCTGGGATACTGCAACCACATACTGTCCTTATTTGGGCTGGATTGCAGGGTAACAAACCAGTCCTTGGACTGTTTTTTTGCCTTTTCACAAGTTCATTTTTGTGAGACACTTTTTTCCCCCGTAAGAAAAAACCCCACAAGTATTTTTAGAGCTGGTTAAATTATTTGTTATGAACGGATCGTCCAATGAATTTTGGCCTTTTTCTGAACATGAGTCATTCACAACCTTATTTCAGTGGGTGAATTTGTTATTCATAAATACTGAAGGAATAGTTTATGCAAAGGAACTTCAGTCTCTGCGTTTATCCAGAAATGCTTGTGTTTTTTTATTAGCATCTGCTTTTCCTGGTCCAACATTGTTCATCTATACTATGAAGCACTGTATCATCATTGTAAATGGTAATAAGGGACTTTAAACATGTGAATAGCAGCTAAAAATATTTGAAGGAAAAGAAAATCAAAACGCACCACTACTTGTGGTAAAAGCCTGTTAACATTGGGCTTCAGATGTTTTTGTGGATATGGCAGTAGTCCCTGAAACCATTGCAAACATAGAGGAGTATCATTCAACAGATCACATCAAGAAAAAAAGATCAGTATATCTAGGCACAAAACAATTGGGTTGTATACCCAGCAAGAGATCTGGACACCCAAAGTTTCTCCAGGAAAAGTGAGTTGAACTCCTGCACAGTACATGCACTCACTCCAAGCATCCTTGTTTGGCTTCAAGTTTTCTAGATCATTAGTTTTCTTCTTCCTCCTATCCAGACTTAGTCTGAGCAGGTTGGTGCTTGCTCCTGGCATAAACTGGATCAGGAATTTAAGTTAAGGTATGATTTGGGATCTGAACATCTGAGTCTAGTAGACCAAGTTAACTGCTGGACCATAGAAAGACCTCAAGGCTAGGACGAAGGTGGGACAACCCCCACTATCAATACAGGCTTGGGATGGAGGGATTGAGAACAGCTCTGCAGATGACTTGGGAGTATTGGTGGATGAAATTTTATTGGTGTATTGGTGAGCTGGTAATATGCGCTTATAGCCCAGAAGGACAATTGCAACCTGGCCTACATCAGAAGTGTGACCAGCAAGTCAAGGAAGGGGATTTTTCCCTTCTGCTCCACTGTGGTGAGACCCATCTGGTGTACTGCATCCAGCTGTGGGTTCTTCAGCACAGGAAGGGCATGAACCTGGTGGAACAGGTCCAGAAGAGGGTCACAAAAATGATCAGAAGAATGGGACATTTTGTCTATGAGAAAACACTGAAAGAACTGTGGTTGTTCAGCCTGGAGAAGTGAAGGCTCTGGGAAGCCCTCATTGTGGCCTTTTATGTAGGGGACAAAGGCGGGATAAACTTTTTAGCAGGGACTGTTGTATTGGATAAGGGTTTTAACTGAAAAGAAGTTTTAACTTAAAAGAAGTTAGATTCAGACTAGATACATAGAAGAAATTTTTTGTGATGAGTGGTAAAACACTGCCACAGGTTGCCCAGGGAGGTGGTAGATGACCTATCCCTGGAAACATTCAAGGTCAGGTGGGATGTGGCACTGAGAAACCTGATCAGGTTGAAGATGACCTACCTTGCTCATTGCATGGGGGTTGGACTAGATGAGCTTTAAAGGTTCCTTCCAACCCAAACCAATGATTCTATGGTTCTGTGTTGGCAGAGGCAAACAACTGTATTTCTATGAAGTGTAGGTGGGTTATGGTTAAAGATACTGTTTGAGTCATTGACAAATGCAGACCTATTTTATGTGCCAGAGCCTACATGTAGAGGGGGGAGTTACAGCAATCACCCTATTTCCGTAGCCAAAAATGCCTGTACTCACCCTCATCTAAAGTACATACTAATGATCCCAACTGACCTCTGTTGGCAGAGACTTTGCAGAGGCTGAAGGCTTTTGCAGTAAAAGTATCTCTCTGGTGCTTGGTGTCACAAATCCTATTTTAATTCCCAATCCTGATCTTAATCAAGCAGCCCTCGCAATCCACTGAATCACACTGACTACTGCAGACAGCAGGTTTGAAATAAGTTTTGTGAACACTCTACAATTTGCAATTACTTGAGCTTTTGAGAGCCTGCTTTCATAAACCCTCCCCAGAAACTCTTGCATTGCCCACTTCACCTGAAAAAAAATCTCTTGAAACTTACTTCAGTGTAGCTCAGTGGATCAGGCAAGATCCATCTACACTTGGCCATGTTTTGAATATCCTCCAACACTTCAGTGCAAATAATGTCAAAATTATTTTAAGTTCACACCTTTGTAAACTACCCTCCAGCATGAACAAGGCATATCTTCTAAGTGCTAATTAAATTACCTCCTGTGTTTACTCTTTCAAGCTGTTTTCCTTGCCCAAGGAGACTTTCAGTCAATTTGCAGCCGACACCATATTGGATGGGAATGTTGAGCTGCTGGAGGGTAGGAAGGCTCTGCAGAGGGATCTTCACAGACTGCATTGATGGGCTGAGAACAACAGCAAGAGTTTCAGTAAGGCTGAGTGCTGGGTCCTGGATTTGGGTCACAACAATCCCAGGCTTGGGGAAGAGTGTCTTGAAAGGAGTCAGTAGGAAAAGGATCTGGGGGTGCTGGTGGACAGCAGCTGAACATGAGCCATTGTGTGCCCAGGCAGCCAAAAAAGCCAACGGTGTCCTGGCCTGTATCAGCAATGGTGTGGCCAGCAGGACCAGGGCAGTGATTGTCCCCCTGTACTTGGCACTGGTGAGGCTGCACCTCAAGTGCTGTGTCCAGTTCTGGGCCCCTCAGTTCCAGAAGGACTTTGAGGTGCTGGAGCGGGTCCAGAGAAGGGCAGTGGAGCTGGGGAAGGGTCTGGAGCGCAAGTCCTGTGAGGAGTTGGGGGTGTTTAGCCTCGAGAAAAGGAGGCTCACGGGTGACCGCATTGCTCTCCACAACTACCTGAAAGGAGGTTGGACCTAGGTGGGGGTTGGACTCTTGTGTCATGTCTCAAGTAAAAAGGATGAGAGGGAATGGTCAGGGAAGATTCAGATTAGATATTAGAAAGAATTTTTTCACTGAAAGAGTGGTTAAGCATTGAAATGGGCTGCCCAGGGGACTGGTGGAGTCACCATCTCTGGAAGTGCTCAGTAGGCATTTGGATGTGGCACTTGGGGATATGATTTAGGGGTGATTGTGATGGTGCTAGGCTGATGGTTGCACTAGATGATCTTAAAGGTGTCTTCCAACCTCGATATTTCTGCGATATATTCTATACAGTTCAACAACAACAACAACAAAAATACTAGATTTATATAGGGGTTTTATCCTAAAAGATTTTATAATAACATATGGATTGAATTTCATTGATTAAACTCGACTCACTAGCTCATACATTACTTGTTCTTCCTTTCCAAGCAGTTACGTGCAGAGGATTTCAGCAAGGATGTAATCGGTTAGGGTGTTTTCATCTGCTGCTCCTATATTCAACCAGGTCTCATCTTTCCCTCTCTTATGATTAAATATTTTTTTTTATTTGGTATCTCAGAGAAGGCAAATACTAAAGATAAGGTGGAAGGAGTGTGACTTCATAGTTTTGAGAAATAGCCAGAAAAATGGCTTTGATGAAGAAAAATACAATGGAGATTGGTCTAATCTTTAGGCCACCTAGTAGGCATCATCAGAAACTGAAAGCATCAATCAGTGTGCACCTAATTTTCCAATTAGGAAATTGTCATCTGTGACTTATTGTTAAATTTTAATAGCATTATAACATTATTGATGCCCTCCTAATTGTGCCCTTAAGGCACAGTGTCTTGCCCTAATCAGTTCAAAGAAACATAGGGAGAAACTGAATCAAAAGACTTTAGAAAAATGGATGGCTAGTAAAAGAGCTGACCAAAAATCTTCATCATGCCAATTCTTCTGATATTTGGAGTCTGACAAGCCACTTCTCACCTCCTCTGGGGCCTGGGAGTTTAGCACTGCAATTAAGGAACAAGTAATGCCATTTATTGCAACATTTAGGCTCATATGAAGGTTTGTATGCCATACAACCTCAAATTTCCTCCTTTTGCTAGTCTTCTTGCCACACTGTGCAGCCCAGATGAGTGATAACCTTCAACATCACACTTAAGTCCAGGGTTTTTTATGTTTTCTGTTTCTTTATTTTCCTCCTCCACACTGCGGCCCACAGCAGGCTACCTGTGATAACTCTTTGAGATGAGCCCTTGCTCATAAAACATGGAATGTTCTTTCTCAGGAGATTATTCTTAATGAGCATTTTCTCCTACCACTGTTAAACATCTTTTTGCTAGAATCCATGCAGTAAAGCAGATCTGTAGTGTTTCATTTTACATGTTGGTATTTAATAAGGTATCAGATACAAATGTCATGTACCACATTGGCTGGTGCTTCATCCTGCCAGAAATACATTGCCTGGCTTCTCTAAATCAAGCAGACAGATTCTTAACATCTACCATTTTATGTCTCACTTTAACAAGTACCAGTAACAGTCAGACCTTCAGTACTCCCTCGGTGATATCAGTTGTGTATATCACAAGTGGGCAGATGCCAGAACAAAGATAGGTGTACAAGTCAAATTACCTGACATGCCCACAGCCTCTGACATGCTTATCTTATGACATAATTGCAGGTCTGAAATTCTGCTGAACCCACTGCTACACCAAATAAATCTTCAGTGCTGTGAGTAATATCATTACTACAGATCTTGCTTAGTATATCTAGAAATTTGTGTCTGACTGCTTTAAGGAAGAGTTTGGATGTTTTCCAGGTGACCTGCATACTTATATGTAAATGTATATGTCTCTTTAAAGAGTACCTTACGCTGTGAAGCTGACCAGAGAATCTGTGAAAATTTTAAATTTATTAAGAGTGTGTTGACTGCTTTCTTTAGCTATGTGAAACTTTTATGGATGATCCTTCAAATCTGGCTGCTGGTTGGATTCCAGATATTACATGTACCTATGTATAGTTATAATAATACAGCTACAGGATTTGCTGTAGGAGATATGAGGGCAGTTGCATATGACTGCACACACATCTCAAGCCTGCAGCAGTATGGAGGGCCAAAATCAGACCCAAATTCTAAACCATCAGATCTCAGCTACATTAGCTGTAAACCTGCAGTTTCACAGATTCAATGCAAAATGCAACAGCCTGGTAGGTGGTTTTTAGGTCTTTTGTCCTTTCAATAATCTTAATGTACTTTAAAGTACTGAAGTACATTACAGCTCTCCAGACTGAAGGGTTTTATGAAGCAGATTTACCTCAGTAGTCCCAGAAAATACATCTTGGAAAGCAATGTACAGAAACCACAACCATTGTATGACTGTCTGAAAGGAAGCAGCACACCAGTTTAGGGCAAGATCTAGAAGTCATACATACCTGCAAGTTCTGGTGAGTTAAGTAGAAGGACAGTACCAGAATCACCTCTGCCCAAGATGTTGCTGCCAATACTAGATTGCATAGACTCATGTAACCAGGAATGTTAAAAAAAAACCCTAATATTTTCTAATTCTCATTATCTATGTGAACATTTGAGTCCCTGTGTATGCTGCATTAGGGCTATATTTAGAACTGTATATTTATAATATTTCTTTATGAATGCAAACTATGATGTCATACTAAAAATATACTTCTTGGTCATGAAGCATTTTTTTTTATTTGGGGATAAAAGGGATTCTTTTAGTCTGTATCCTAACCAACTGTAATGCTTAGACATTTCTCAATTCTCCCTATCTACTCATCTTAATAAAATTATGAAATAATTTCAGTATTTCTTGAAGAAGTACTTGGAAGTCATTACATCTCAGAGCAGAAATTAAAAAAAAATTGTATCATGAGGTAGTGAAATGAAGTAGTGAAATTTTCTGAAAGGCTAGTGTTAAGTTCTGGAATAATAGTAACAAACAGCAGCAGAATGGAAAGCGTAGGACAACAACTTCCTCTGTTGAAGTTATTTGAATGTCAAAACGCAAAAGTAAAGAAATAAAAATTTGGATTTAGGTAATTTTTTACTAGGAAATGAAAAAAAAAAGTATTTGCACAATACTCTTGGGCACTTGGTGTGACTCTTGGGGATGGTCTTGTGCAGTGTCAGGAGTGACTTGATGATCCTTGTGGGTCCCTTCCAACTCAGCCTATTCTGTGATTCTGTAATAGACAATCTGAGAAAGGTTCTGCTCCTAGTTACCAGGCCCCTCACTTGTGTTAGTTTTGGTCTTCAAAATAGTCATGACAAGAGGCAAAAGACTGCTTCTGTCTTGTGTCATGAGAAAAACTCCGTATTTGAGATGCAGAATATTTTGTTTGCCCAACAGCATAATTCACATAACAGAAAATGTTGACCCGGTGAACCATCAGCAATCCCTCCTAGTCCTGCTTTGAAGCATGTCTAACTTGAAAGTTTGGAATGCTGGACACAAATTTCTGAAGACCTGAATGTGTAGAGATACTCTACAGCTCAGACAAACAACCTTAATTAATTGTAATCACATAGTGAAAGTCTTAGGTAACAGCTTCACCACTCCTTTCAAGTAATCTAAGAAAAGTAAAAGGCAAAAAAGAAATGTCAGAAATATTTTAGCTAACATTTTGCCATGTTATGTTACTGCATAACCTGGTGCCTTTCAACTTCAGAGATAATGTGTATTCTACAGGGTTTTTGAGGACCTTGAGAAGCTCCTTCTCCCTCACACACACCATGCAAAGCAGAGCTGTTCCTACTCTGCTTCAGACCCATTTTTTTTCCTATAGTTTTTTGGTTAAGCTGAATACTCTGACTGCAGAGACCAACATGAGCAAATTTTTAATTCTTCTTTTCCTGATTTGAATTCCCACAACCTGAAGTTTGTAGTGGAAACATGAAAAGGCAAAAGCATACACTTCTTGTTCAAGAGGATTTTACATTAAGCAAGGAGTGAATCAGGGTTAATTAACCTTTGCATTGGACTGTTATTTGCAGTTCCTGGGGTGAAGCTGATATACCAGCACCATGGCTCCAACAAGGTGCTACTGGAGAGGGGGACAGCCTCCATCTCTTGGACCTGAATAAGCAGATCAGAACAACTGCAGCGTGTGGTCTGTGGTCTCCTCCCTGCTGACATGCACAAGGAAGATCGAGCTGTGCTCAAATGCTTTTTAAATAAGCTGTCATAACGTGGAGCGACTTCACGTGCACTGGAGGACAGGACTCTCAGGCATTCCAGGACTGGAGATTTAGTCTAAAAAATTCAGGATGCTACCAAACATGTACTATTGTAAGATACTTTAAAAAGGGTAGCATTGTAAGATGCTTTTGTAAGGTAAGACAACTTACTCCTGAAATGCTTTTGGGAAACCACAGGCTTATGTCCAGCTCCAGCAATGGACTTTAGGTTGTAGTGGATTTCAGGCTTCCTGCTGGTCACCCACACACTGAATGTGTGCACCAAGTTGTTTTCGTGAATGGTGACCATCATGACTGGACTGCCTTTACCAGAATTTGCACCAGACTAAGCCTTCTTCCTGCTCCTCTCAGCTTCAGCAAAGCCTCTGCTGGAGTGCTGCTTCCCATTGTGTTGCCACGCTTCGAGGCAGGTGTGAATCAACCAGAAACTCAGAGAATGATGAGGTCTGGAGAACAGGTCAGGGAAGGAAGACTCAGGAAGTTGAAGTTACTGAACTGGAAGGAGGAAAACTTGAGACTAAAAATATGCCAGTAAATATCCAAGATAAAAAATACTTCTGTTGACCACAAGGGAATAACACCTTCTTTCTGTCTGTTGTGATCAGGACAAGAAGTAATGGACTTAAATTGCAGAAGAAAATTTTTGGTTGAAAAGAACAAAATGTTGCTGTCAGCAAGGCAATGAAGGCTTGTAACAGATCAGTGGGTACAGCGACAGAATGTCCCTTCACGGAGGGAAATGTAAGGATATGCCAAATCAAAATCCATCAGGATGGCAAAGGTAGATACCTCTTCCTGTGTTGAAGCTTTGCACTGGAGTGCATCCCATCTGGAAGGACTTTACAGCCTTCTGACTCTACACAGGAGGGCAGAGACCTCTGAGTGCACACAGGTTTTTGTGGGCTTTCCAACTGGCTCCTGTGGGAGCTGTGACGCTGGGCAGAGTGCTTCACTGGGCATTGCACAGGGCGCTTGTCCTGGTCAGACTGGCCTTGATCCCTCTAGCTCTTCTCCCAAACCTATTTCTCAGTATTGTTCTGCAGAAACACATCCAGTATGGCATTTCCACTGGAAGCAGAGAGTCCGAGGGTCAAATGTCCAGTAGACAAGGCCAAGGAATTGCTCCTGCTCTCTGTCTGTAGCAGATGGACAAGTTCCCTCCTGACCAGCAGCACAGCTAGGGCATGGGAGATGGGGCTGGCTTGCCATGCCATGACCCAGCCTCCCCTGTGAGAAGGATGAGGTCTGAACCTTGGTGTTCTCCAGCTGCAGACAAAACTAAACCTCAGGCTCCCCCTTGTTGGATGAACGCTCTAAATGCTGTCCTAGGTCACCAAACCGTTTTCACCCTCAGTGGCTTTGATGAATTCAGATGTATGACAGTGGTTATATGACATATGTTTCATAACCATTGTCATACATCTGAATGACATACAGATGTATGACATTTCAGGCCACATACAAGCCCTGAAAATGCCTGATTTTCTTAGAATACTTTTCTGTTAAGTAAGCCTATGTCATTTCCCACCTATAGGTAAATAAACCTTCAAAAGGTTTCCCAGGTTTCCTTTCTATCCATAAATTGAGCACACTGTGGTGCAGGTTAGGGGTCTGGTCTTGGTGCCTGTGGTTTCTCTTCTCCCTCAGCAGTTTGAGTTCTGCACTGCCCAGCCTTGAGGATTTGTGGGCAAGCAGCTTAGATGTCTAAATAATGTATGGATCAGTGTATGGGGCCTTTCATGTAGAGTCTGTGTTGCAGGCAACAGTAGCACTCTAATGGAGGCATTCAGGAATTCTGGGTTTGCTCATGTCTGCTGCTTTGCTTGTTGCCTTTATGTGAGTTTGTGGGTTTTTCCTTGGCAGGGAGCACTGTGTTAGAGATGATGTATTAGCAATGATGCAACTTCTTCAATCATTTGAAAAAAATTCCTGAAATTCTTGCTCTTATCTAGTATAGCACACAGTACATTTCAGCAAAGAGCTCCTGGAAGAGGAGCTGGGAGCGTTTGTGGCGGGGTGATGGCCTGTTTCCAAGGGCAAGCATCCAAGGCGTTCTTCCTCCCCCCAAATGCATAGAGACATGGCAAAGGAACGCCTTAATTCTGGTCTCAGGTCAAGAGGCCTCTTGAATACATAGCTCGGTGTAACAAAATTCCTAGATTTTTGTCCCAAATCTGTATGCAATAGTCATTTAATGCTAAAAACATGGTCATGAATATCAGGAAAATTTATCTGGGAAGAATGTTCCGTCCTCCCATGCATCCACATATTTCACTGTCTGTGTATTTCCTGCACCCAACATTTTCTTTGGTCAAACTTAACTTCAGAAGTTAGTAACTATTAAAACTGCCCACCTTTCCCCCATCCCTTTTCATAAGGCAGTGAATTCCTATGGCTAATTTTTTCCTTGCTTTTCACTCTGACGGTATGATTTATTCCAATATTTTTACATTTAAGTCGTGGGTCCAAATCACATCCATTACTGCTAAAATGAAGTGGTGAGAGTGCAGGGTAAAATTAACCAATGAGATGAGTAAACACATCTCAGTGGTGATGCCCACGATGCTTTTGCAGACAAAATATGAGTCAAGAGAATGATTGTGTATCTGAGCTTAAAGAGTGTTGATTAAAAAGACATGTTTGAAAACAGGTGATGCTTTCTACAAATATGGGATGTGATACTGGCAAAAGTGATATAGGACCATCTTTTCCAAGTCCAAGAAAAGTAGGGGTTACAAAAATAAGATTTTTAGAAGAATTAATGGTCTTTATGATTCTCTGTAGCTATGATTATTAAAGTAAATCAGGTCAATTAGAAATACTTCATTTGTATTTTTCACTGTTTGAAACTGAGAGACAGAAGAGAATGCAAGGACAGAAAAATAAAAAAGTTCTTTAGAAATCTAAATGTGAACACATGGGAGGTTTCTGCTGTCTTGAGGTCAGCTAGTAAAAATCAGTTTTACTATAAAGAAGAGCTGAGGGTGAGGGACATGTGCTTGTGAGTATATAATCTCATCTCCAACATCTTTTCATCTGCGAAATATGAAGCTGAAACAAACGACAACCTCCTGACATCTGATTCATCATACCACACTTGCAGTGTTATCAATGAAGAAGGGGGGGTAAGAATGTTAATACATAACAGAAGACCAAGGTAGGTAGTGAAACCTATTTAGTGTACCCATCAGAAGCAAGCATAATAGCTGGCTTTGTTTTAAACCCACAGACTTAGAAAAATGAGTCATGGCAGTTTTAACAATGAATGTAAGGTGCCCTTTCATGGTAAGAAAAGTATATAAAATACTTTAAATACTTACATGCAGTAACACAGTTTATCATCTTGATTGGTAAATTTGGCCATATAACTTGAGCTTGCCTCTGGATGTACAAAGGAAGTGTCAACAGCTGACACAAGAGTAATGGGAGCAACAAGAGGCAGAGCCCCGGGGTTACAGGAGAGAAATGCACTTCCCAATGAGCTGCAGGTTATTCCAGGAAGGTAAACTGACAATCAGCCCCTGCATTTCACAGTATATTTAAAACACAGAACTCCCACCACTACACTTTGCAGAAGCCCCTCACTGGCTCTACGCTGATTTATGGGCCAGGGTTAACGATAGTATCTTCTCCAGTGATGGCTGAAACCAATGGATGTATTTCAGCAGATCCACTCTTCTCTGGTTCGGTTTTGCTGTCTGAACCAAAGGCTCCTGTATCTCAGGAGATTCTGCTGCCTTCCTAGTCATGTCTGCTTTAATTTATTCCTTGAAGAGAACAGTCTGCCACAGGACTAATTTGGGATTTTGGTGGCTCAGAGGTAACAAAGGGCGATCTGGTCAAATGTCTCCATCTGAGAGTCTTGGAGGCTGGAGGATTCACCATTACCTATGTCTGGCTGGCTCAGGAGGTGTTCAGAGAAGTGTAGAAAGGCTATACTCCAAAGACCTGGTTAAAAATCCATAACTTGCATGCTCTCTCCTTTTCTTGCTTTGCATGTATGAGCTGTAGCATTATGCACTGATAGAAAACAGCGACTTCCATGGTCTTTTGTGGAGTAAATCCATATCACACACGTGTCCGGAACACCAGTGGGTCATAGGCTGACGCACCTCTCTGGACCTACCAGCACATCTGGAAAGTACAAAGCTCTGTGTTTGTGACAGCTCTTTAAAACGTACATCTTATATTAGAAAATGTAAAACGTTATATATAAACACTATGACAGTTTATTATTTTAAAGAGCATTACATTACTAACCTAACCCAAAGACTTTTCACAGTAAAATGACAAAGCATTTTTCAGTATTTAATTGTACCCATTGTTCTGTCTTCTGAATTTTATTTTTTTTAATTAAAGGAACATTTTAATTCAAGCCCTTAAAATGTATTTATTGTGATCGATAATCAATACAAGATGACATTTTCAACAAGGAAAAAACACTTCCCATCTGGTGGGAGGAGAAAAAAATACATTGTTAGACTAAAATATATCTTGTAGTCACACCCATAGACATGTATCCAGTAAAACAGGAGAAAACACTTCCTAATGGAAGTAAGAATTCTGGCTAGGAGTGACTTCAAGTGCACATACCTCCAGCAAACATCTTCTTGATTTATAGAATATAGACCACACTTATTAATATTGCCAAGTTCAATAAATTGTAAGGGATTACATGTCAATTTGTTAAATGTAACATATTTTAAATAGTGCTTAATGATATTTTTATTTATGCAAGGCTGAATGAAATGGAGATCTGGTTCTCCTTTTGGCTGCAGCAGTCACAGCGAGAGTCAGAGGCATGCATACAAACCAACTGCAAAGAAACCACTGATGGGGTGCTTTCCTGCCTGAAGATGGGAATCTGTTCATGCTTATAAGAGTCAAATTAAAGCAATAGCACATTGAAGTTTAGCCACAAGCACAGCTGCACCATGAGTGTGTTTTCGGGTTCTTGTTTACAGTTCAGAAATGAACCAGTGATATGCTGGAGGGCTTGTTGGAATCTGAGCTAGAGGTTCCTTGGGCTGAGCCAAACTGGGCAGCACTGGGCAGAAGAGAAAAATTAACAGGATTTTAAATTTTGTTTTCTTTTTTCTTTTTTTTTAATATATTTGGAGAGCTGTGGAAACACTGGGGTTGTGGAAGTACTGCTGCTTTTTAATATTTAGTATTCAGAAATTAAGGAGAAGTTGTTAAGAATTTAATTTTCACTTTTATTTGGTGTAAGAAAGATACTCTTTCCTTTGTTTTTTGGAATGATCATAACAAGAAAGCAGCCCTTAAAAACCCTCAGGGGTGCAGCAAGAGTAGCTTCAGGATAAATTGTTATTTCAAGTCTGGTTTTAGGATACATCAAAAACCAGAAGTAACATCAAATGTGTCTTGATTCTTTTCCATTGACATCTTTTTAATTGAATATATACAGGAATATCTGTGATCTTCTTCAGAACATGTTACGTTCTCCTGTATGTGACACATTTTGCATGGTCAAGGATGCTGCATACCTACTGCACAGCTGACGATTCCCAGACTTACTGGCTGTACCCTCAAAGAGACACAGTGTGACTCTATTGGGCTGGGTGACTAGAAAATTCCAGAATTTCAGGGGCAGTGTGAATGGAAACCAAAGCAGATCAGGCCTGGGTTATGCGAAACATTTTGCAATAGCCACAACCAGGAAATCATGCTTTATTTTCAAAACTGTTGTCCAACACTGCTGCAGACTACCTCTCAATGGCACTTACAAACAGGGCTGACAGTGGTGGATTTCTGCTAACAAGGAGATTAGAAATGGCTCCTTAGTTCAGTGATAAAACTGTGAAGCTGCAGTCACGTCCTGGTGCGATGAAACCATGTTTGCCATTCTTATTTGAACACAGCTGCAACTAGTATCCATAATTCAAATTAAGTGCTATTTAGGAGGGTGTTTGGAAACACGATTAGTGTTCCAGGATTGAGATTTATTGTTTCCAGATTGGTGGTGACTTTTCCTTTATAGTTTTAACAATTTAGGGTAATTGAGACAAAACATCAAGTGGAGAATTTAGTATTTTAAAATGTCTGAACAGAACAAGCAAGAAAACTCAGATTTACGGCTAAGCCTGACTTTGCAAGTTCACCTATTTATTCACTTTGCAAGTTGGTTTTTTTTGCAGGGTAATGGTGAGCACCCACATTTTCCCCAGGGGACTCAACAGTACACCTTTCTGCAGAATGACTGACAAACCAGAACACAAGTTTGCCACAGTGAGCATCCAATCCAGACATGGTCTGTCCTGGTGCCACGCCTGCCTTTCACACATACTTCTTGTCCAACTGTGAGCGAGTCATGACGGGGAGGAATCACCTCACCTTCTTTTGCTCATCTAGAAGGTATCCATGTAGTCTTAACTGGCCACCAAAAAGAGGCAGGTAGTTGTTGTAAAGGCTAGGTTTAGTTTAGCACGCTGCAGCCTTCCAGGAGAGTACAGCGGAGCTGCTTAGGGCAGGGCAGCCACTCTGCCCTCCCGCAGTCCTTTTCCAGACGGCCCCACAGTTTTGCTCTGGCTAGCTACCAGCTTTACAACACAGTGATGGCAAAGGAGGCGAGAAGGATCTCTCCATGAGGGTTTCGGAGGATCTTTAATGCTCACATCTTGACCCCCAAAGGCAGAGAGACCACATGGCCTGAGGGCAAGGGGGTTCTGTCAGGTCGCAGGGCCGGTACATGGGCGGAGTTGGGGTAAGGGGACCAATAGGGAGAACCCGAGGGAGTGGCCAGGACTGGGGGCAAGGGAAAGGTGGGGGAACAATATGGGATCAGAAAAGCAGCGGGTAAACGGAACCCCACGGGTAGTTCCTTGGAAACACTTGTGCCATCCTCAGGTATCTGTCTGAGACAGTCATGATCAATCACTCTTGCGACACCTGTCAAATGAGCCAAATCTAACTTACACCAGATTTCACTCCTTGAAAAAGCTAAACAGCAAGTCTGTAAATCTTGATTTTACCACATGCAGCAAGACCATCTGTCTATTGCACAGGTTCAATCAACTCTTCAACAAAAACAGAGTGCTCTGATCTTGAGTCCTACTGCATCTGTCTTGAAAGGTTATTGTAGCTTGAACCTCTGTGCGGGATAAATGAGTGGGAATGCAGATAGTTACAACGAAATTGCTTGCTGAAAATAAATTGTTTGTGTAAAAGGCATGGAAAATCAAGTGGCAGTTGTCAAATCTGTGTAGGTAATGAGAGGTCTTTGCTGAGGAGCTGGATAGAAGTCCTGTCCTACTTATGGCCACTGCATGGTGTATCGGCAATGGATTGAGCCACATTCTCACTGCACACACACACACACACACAGTGTGGATACCAGTAAGAAAAATGGGAGTGAGGCTCTAGGTATAGATCTAGACAGTTCAAAAAGAGATGCTCTAAAATGGTCTCCCAGCAGTAAAGTCCTCTGTGCATTGACTGAGAGTAAAGTGTCCTGATGAGGCATAAGGCAGCAAATAGATGTGTAAGGAAGAAAAGCTCTTATATATTCCAAGGCAAACAATTAGCAGAGGTCCCTACTGCAGCCAGAAAGAAGAAATTAATCTTTCTCGTATCTGTGTTTGGTTATCTGGGCAAGATGGAAAAAGATGGAAATATTCAAGAAGGCAAGTTTGGATGAAAATGTATCTGCAAATCTACATCCCCTGGCTACACTGGAGATTAATTACAATTGCAAAATGTGTATTTTTGTGGTTTACTCTTTGCCTTCTTTGAAAATAATTCAGAAAGTAAATGTGCTGTAATTTCTAAAGAAGAAGACACAAACAAAAGATGTTTATTAAAATTTACTGTGTTGTTTTTTCCACAGTGACCTTGGGCTGTAACGGTCAATGACGTTGTATAAATATTTGTTTGTCAGATTAACATCATCTGATTTGCAGCCCCTTCTGATAGGGGAGGACAGGGAGTCTCAGCAGGCTCTCCAGCACCATTTGCCCAGGGAACAAAGCCCTTTTTTCTGTCAGGGATTATTCATTAGCAGAGTTTGATGGCTGGCTGGTATTCACCAGTCCAAGATGTGAGAAGAAGACCTTATTGTGGAGCTGGAGTTCCTCGTGAGCATGTGTAGGAGCTTGGGCCAGGGTGAGGTGGCCAAGAGGGAGGCATAGGCTTTCATGTGTCTTAGTTTCCATGTGCACAGCTGTGACCAGATTTGCCAAAATCTTTACCCATGAGTGTGCCAGAGAGAGCACTCGCAATGCAAGCCTGATGATACTGACCTGCCACTTCCATCTCTCACGGCCATTTGTGGCCATTTGAATATTTCCTGGTTTACTTTCCAGGGTTCGCTACCATCTTCCTAAGTAACAGTTCTGCCCAGTTCTGCTCTCTGCTGGTGTGATTGAAGCTTAGAAGTGAAGGGAAGAGGGCACAGCCTGGCACAGAGAGCCCTCTCTGTGAGTACCTGCATGCAGGAGTGCACACATCCACATCTTCAGCAATCATTCTCCACTTATCTGTGAAAATAGAAACCTTTGGCACAAGTGTTTATGAAAGCAAATAAAGAAGCTAAATTACACTTAAGCAAAGTGGCTTTAAGTGTGGTGACAGAACTGGAAGGGACCTTACTGGGTTACTAAGTTGAGTCTCTTCGAGGTCACTGGCAACTGCTTGTTATAATTCCTTTCTCTGCTTATGAGTTTCAGTTTTGAAAGGCTACATTTATAATCCTCCTCTATGCCTGCTAGAAGTGCTTTGCAGAGCCTCTTTGCTCATACCACAAGCAACGGTCATGTTCTCTAGGATTTTCCAAGTGCTGCTAAGGAGTTATTTGAAAGACAGTTACTTTAAATATGTTTTCTTACTTGAACAGATTATATTTCCTCCTGTTCTTCATGTAAGATTCCCCACTGATTTTGGCTTCACTACTTCTGTAAAGATAACATAATTGAGTTATTTTAGGCCGGAAATAATCTTTCCTCTTTGAAGGAATTCCTTTCCACTGTAGAAGAGACTTGTTCCCCTTGTTGTACTGGCTAGCAGTCGTGCCAGCTGTAATTTCCCCTGGAAACAAAGCCACACAAAACCTTCTGCCTCTGCAAAGAAACTTTCTTTACTTATTTGCTAGCGTGAGAGATGCTTTTGACTTGCAACCAGGAATTTAAATGATTGTTTAAAATGGCTGTGATGCAAGTAGTGAGGATGGCTCTCAGAAGGGTCCGAAGTATGAGGGGGTGCTCAAGTTCTTTTGTATGTGCTGCTTGGAAGGGGCTGCATTCTTTGTACCATCTCACTTATCCGTAAATCTAGGAACCTGGCTGCTTAAACAGTGCTGTTGCTGCAGACTGAATTTAGCTCTAATTTGTATGCAGATTTCACTAGTTAGCCTGGCTAAAATGGCATCTTGGTAAATATTTCAAGGACTAGTTCATAGTGGAAAGAAAGCTAAAGGCATATTTGATTTTATAAAGCTGCATCATTTTCCATCATTTAATGAGTATCTTCTTTATCTCACAACTTTTGTTGTTCATCGATTCGTGACATTATTTACTGGAAAGTAATCGCACCATTTACCAGAAAGAAAGTTTAATTTGCATTGTTTTCATCCATTTTATAAAATTGATGATGAACATCTTTAGCATTGTGCCTTTCATGAAGTCTTGCCAGATGAACAAGAAATGTATCTCATCAGACAGCTGTGAGGCATCTGATGCAATTAAAGGGTGGTACTGTCATCACCATCACATCCAGTGATAAATGAGTCCATTTCACAAAGCCACAGAGCTGGTGCTGCTTGCATGACACCAACAGCATATGAATGAACGAGGGAGGCTCATGTCCTGGCTTGGAGTTAATTTAGGAATCTGTTTACTATGTATCTGACAAGGGTGGTAGGGAAACATTCAAGGACATTGCAATAAAATACATAAATCTGAAATTTGTCCTGGAGACCTTGGATACAATCGCAGATAGGTAGATAGGTATTGCCCAATAAAAATTCTCAGCATTTTGGGACATGTCCACCTTCTTGGATGAGCCCAACAACAGATCAAACTGTCCACCACCCTTCTCTGAAGCTAAGGGAAACAGAGATAGTAGGGGAAACAGCCAAATCAGCAACGTGCAGCTTTTATAATCATTTGACAAACTTCCAGGTTGTCCCCATTGCCTGGGGGACAATGGTGTTTGGGAGGATGAGAAGGTGGGGTTTATATTCCTTCTCTATTACAGATAAATTCACGTTAAGATGAGCTGCAATGTCCATGTAGCATGAGGTAAGCATGAGCCTCAGCTGATAAGTTGCTCTACAAACTGAGCGTGAGCAGGAGAAGAAATGTCATTAATGCAAAGAGACTGATCCCAGCCCTGATGAAGTTAGTGAAAGGGTTTGGAATTTCCAGGCTGTGGATCCACCTACCTTGGGGCAGGCCATCGTTAAATTTTGGCCTTGATGACCTTAGAGGTCTTTTTTGACCTAAGTAATTCTGTGATTCTGTAAATTGTCCAAGAATCTTGGCAGCTGCCTCATTAACCCTGTTAGGAGAAAACTTCATGGCTTTTATATTTTCTGTTGGTTTAGTTTTTGTCTGAGCTTAACTAAATTTCAAGTATTACCAATTTTCATCTATGCAGGAGTTTGAAAAGTTCTGCAAGTAGAGGAGTGTGCCAAACTCAGTTGCTGGGAACCCAAAAGTTCAGGTTTAGCAGCAACTGCAAAAATTCCAAAACCTAAAGGTAGGAAATAATTATAGTACATTTCAATCAAAAAGTTAATATTTCCAAATATTTGAGTATATAAAACCAGAATTTGGCATGTGACTTGTCCTACACTCAGCTGCCACATCTATGTAACTACAATAGACTTATCAAATATGTGGGTCATCCACTATCTGTCTTATGTTGGATCTCAACTTTGAACTGCTGATGCAAATCAGAAAATACTAGTCTAATAGCAATCATTTAAATTGTAACTGTAACCTGCAGAGGTGCCTGCCACATCCAGGTGTGAGGTGATGGAGAAGTGGTGTAGCTGCATGGTCACTACCCCCTCATATCACACAGAGCATGTCTCGTAGTAAACAGATGCAACAGGGCTGGGGAGGGGAATATTCTGGAAAGACCTTTCCAGACTGAAGTGATAGATAATTTTCTTATAATTAGAAACAGAAACTGTCCTGTACACCAACTGCATATTGCTAGTGACTCCAAGGGTTTATGAAGAACTTGCTGTCTCAAGGATAAAGGCCTTCCAGTATTTCTTTCTGGATAAAAAATAATGATTAAATATTTATAATGGTACAAAGTCTCATTTTTCAGAATTTACATTCATGTATTATTTCAACTTTTGTTACAAGCCTAAGTAAATATTTTATTAGACCTTAAGTTCACACCTGAGAACCTGACATTTTGGTTCTCATTGGGAAATGCAAAGTAATTATTTTTACAACTGGCTAGAGAGATACAGTACAATTATTACTGTTCAGGGAGCCGTTTTATGAAGTTGGTTTCCTTACTGAAATCAGTGTAGTTATTTTTTGGGGGCCATTTTTGACTCTTAATCGAAGCAGGTTAGCTTTGTGTGGTATAAATCACTTGTAACAGAAACAGTATTTGCACACAGTGTAGAGCACGATGGGCGCAAATTCTAGAGGACCTAATTTTTGAACTATTAACATGTGAGCTGCATGAACAAGTGTTGACTGCTTGTACTCTGTACTCTGTATACTTTAAAAAGCCATAATTACAATACTTGCTTCATCTATTCTAGTTTGCATTTTCAAATTTTGTATGCAAATGCAATCCAGTTGGACAGTTCTGAATAAAAGAATAAGTCAAGATGGCATGTACATTCACTGTGGCCTTTGTTTTAAAATATCTTAAAGTTCTTAAAAAGTATTGTTTTCATTAAAGAAAATGAAAACAATAAAATTAAAGAAAGACCCCCTGGTTTTGGGCTCATTCACTGAGCATTTCATGCTTTAGTGCCTCTCTATGTAGAAGTTTAAACATTAAATTTAATTATTTTAATGTATCTACATTAGATTATACTTAATATAGATATTTTTAAAATATTCCTCTGCCATGCCATAATTTTCCAGGTTATCAGGAGAATTTTCCTATTCATCCTATGGAGGATGGAATGCTACTACTACTGCTCCTGCATCGGTGAGGGCTGCTGGTTGACATAGGCTCTGTAAATTATCTCTAGAGATAGAGGCAATCGAGAGTTATTCAGGCTCTTTCTCTGACTTCACTGCTGCACTATGTAAAAGACAAATCCAGAAAAGTCAAAGCAGTGTATGACAGGTCTCCATCAGCAAGAGACCTTGTGCAATTCAAACACATTGTTCCTTTTGGTGGTAAATGTGTCAGCCAATGGAGCAAACAATAAAGATCAAAAAAGGTCAAATATCAACCAGTCCTACAGATCAAAAAAAAAAAAAAATCCTGAAAACATCTAAAGCAAAATCCAAATACTCATTCACTTTTGAAGTCTGTCTATGTTTTGAATACAGACACTGAAACCAAGTTTGGGACTAGAAAGTTGTAATACCTTGACATGATCAGATACTCAAGTACAGATAGGTGGTGGTGTGGATCATCTTTCTGAAATATGAGACTATTAACTTAGGGCAGGAATTATGTATTTTACCCTCTGCTCTCTGGTGGTGCCAACAAGTATTTTCAAACCAAAGCCTGCATCTGAATGAAAGCAGTAATGGTCAAGAAGAGCAGATCTAACTACATGTGTTCCTGGGACTTCTCTGGAACTTCTAGTCCAACCAGCTGTTTGCTTGAGTACAGCTACTTGAAAACAATTCACATGAATTTGGTCTGAGAATTACATGTTATCCCTGGTGCTAGGCAGAATAGCAGGTTCCTTACAGTCCTGTAGGACACGGATCCAAGTGGAAATTGGCTCGACATTCACTCGGATCACATAATGAATTATGTTTTGAAACTGCATTTAAAAACAAGCAAACTACTCTGAGGGTGGGAGTACTTACAGACTCATACTTTAATATATTAATTACATTCATTTGTCATCACTTGAACCTAAATACCCTGTACTACATTAAAGTTGCCAAAATCCCGTTCCCCTCTCACAACTGAATATCCAGAAGTAATCTCTTTAAAGGAAAATCGAATGAGAGACTTTCAGAGTCCCACAAGATCCTGGGGCAACAAAGGTGAAGAGGGGGAGAGACTGCAGTAGGTCTTTGATGCATGAAATTGCTGCAGTGCTGCAGGAACAGGAACAGTAGAGTTGGACTTAGATGCACTTCAGGAAAGCAGTGGCAGTCAGTGCCATGAGACCATCCATGCTAAACTCCTGCCAGGCACTGTGCATGGGACAACAGGTTCTTGTCTTGATGCTAAAACTGTTTCCCAGAGCACACACACAAGATTCCTCATCAGCTTTTATTTGAATAATTTACCAGATGACACATTCCCTGTGTCTGTTCTTTCTCTGATCCTAATATTTTCCACTTCTGGCCCTGCAAAAGTGTCTAAGACCAGGCTAACTTGCCATGTATGCAAAACTGAGGAGCCTACCCTGCTACTGCCCTTGGTGTGGCATCGGGGGGAAAATACTGGTTTGCCACTCAGTAAATAAACCACCTGGGGTCAGCCACTTCCACAGCTTTCTTTGGAAGCTCTCTGCCCATGTTTGCATGAAAGGCTTTGGGGCAAAACCAAGGAATGTGGTTGTATGCATGTACATCTGTGTTTCACTCCTTGCCCCTATTCCTGGCACTGAAACCCAGCACACTGCTAGGAAGAGCCTGCATAGACTGGCTTCTGTGAGAGACCATCTAATTCCCAGCAACATCCCCTCCTCTCACAGGCCACCTTGATCTCCATCACTCCCTGAAAAGTTCCCAGGGCAGATCCCTTCTCATGTGTCCATGCCTGCAGCCTGGTAAACTCATGTCCTTCCGTAAATCCAACAGTGTAATACCTACCATTTTTTCTGAGTAATTTTTATGGCTTTAGCACTGGCCTCAGGCTCAGAGATGAGCTGGAAGAGCAAAACTCCTGCACTCCTGTGGGTTTTCTGTAGGCGTTCAGCAGAGCTTGCTGAAGGGGTAGCTCTGATAAGGTCCTTGGCGCTGCTGCCTCTGACACACATTTGAATGTGCTGTATGTACACAAGCCTCAGGCTTATGGGGAAGCACCTTCCCGACTATTTCATCTCTGTCCCTCTTTGTTCAGTCAAGTATCCAGCAAAGAGTATCCCATAAATAAGTCTGTTCACCATCATGTTGCTCAGCTCATATTTACTTATGCCATATTCATATTGCATATGTATCATCGTAACATCATAATTGTTTCATAATGTTGTATAAATTGGCCAGTATAATCAGGAATGCTGGATTGCATTAAGCAAAGTTTTTTTGACATGTACCGAAAATATTAGTTCCATATGATAAAATTCATAAAATACAATCTAGTTGCCAATGAGATTAGGAAAATGGGCTCTTTTCCACTTACCTAAATACTGGAAAGATACACAAGTTGTTAGCTTTATATGAAACTAATGATCCCTTGAGGCTCTGGTGAAGGATTTAGGAAGTGGGTAAAAATTAATAAATAGTATATAAAGAGACGCAGTCTCACCTCCCACCCTTGCACACTCCTTATTATACAAACATACCCTCTGAAGAACACTGAAACTCTCTGAGGTCAAGGCACAGAGACCCTATGAAACACACTGGGTGCATTAACATTGTGGCTGTTCATCGCACCCCATATGAAGTCTGCACTGGCATCCCCAGCCTGAAGCACTCCCAGATTCAGGAGATGCTCAGCTACACAGTTTTGCAGTATAATTCTGAAATTTCAAACATTCAACCAGGAGGGGGAATTGAGGCAATGTGTAGGAGAAGAGTGGCAAGAAAAAAAATTGCCTTATTCCTAATGCATCTGGTCCTGATGCAATGAGGAAAAGTTCCTGGCCAAAGCAGTCCTAAAAGGCACAGGTTGTGTTTGACAATATCATTGCTCCTGACCCTTCCGTGGGGCAGTGGAAGAACAGGTTCATGCCTCACATACACATGGACCAAGCAGCAGATCTGGCTGGAAGGATTAAAAAGCATATGAGATACAATGGCAAAATGCCCTTTTCCTGCACTTCCTAGGGTGGCAAAATGAGCCCTACCAACCAGACTTCATTTCCTTTCATCCTGGGCAAGCACTCCTCTAGCCATTACAGAAGAACACAAGAGCAGTAATTGAGGGCTTTATGGATTATGATTGATAAGTATTTTAGCTCTGGAATCCAAGGATTTGTCTGCATATACTGAAAGAGACAAAATTGATATTTCTTTAAAGTTGTCTAAGCTGGCTTGGCTAGCAAGAGAATTCTACTATTGCTTTCATTTAAAGAAAGGTGAGATATTAATAGGTTTGGGTTATAAATAAGGAATTGTACAGACAGCTTCCTCATAGTGGAAGAGGGAGACTGAGAAAATTCCACTGGCGAAGAAAAGTTTTAAAAGGGAAGTCAGGGGAAAAGTGCATTCAAGGAATAGCTCTGATGAGGAATCCTGGGCCAATTTTATATGGTAACCTCCTAGCGCAGGATTGATTGTTATTAGAAAAGTCAGTGTTATTCCAATATCAAATAACTGAGATCATCTTGAAGGAAAATTCACTTAGGAGAAACTAAATGCCACATTTTTTTTCTTTAACACTGAGCCATTTAGAGCAAACTGCGTAGTGTAAATGTTCCATCTTCAAGGGGTTCTCAGATTCTAGAATACAACCAGCACCAAATTCAATATTGACCCTTGGGCTGATTTTTAAAAAGTATGAATAGACATCAAATAGATTTTAAGTCCTTCCATTGTAGCAAATATAATTTATTTTTAAATGAGAAATATAATTAGTATTGCTAGTCCTGCTGGTCTCTCAGAATAGAATATGAGCTGCATATAGATAGTTCCATGAAAACACTACTGGAAATTCAAATACTTATCTAATCTTTATGTCTGGCAACCTACACTACATTACTGATTGTTGGTACCAGTGAAGCATAGTATAGCATTTACTTCCAAAGGAAATTAAGCCAAGAAAAAGAGTGCCATTTAGTTCAGAGGAAAGATGTTCATACATTTTTATACTTTAAATGACTCCATTTGAGAGCTTGGAAAATTAAAAGGGCACTCAGCCAAAAATAGCTCAATGTAATTCTACTGAATGCAGGCTAAATAAGGATCAGCCTTATCTAACTTCTCAGAGGTACATTAACCAGAGACACTGTATAAAGTTCCAGAACTATCATTTGCCTAAAAGGGATTAGGGGATAACCAAAGTGAAGAAAACCAATTTATTCATAATGTGAAACAACAGGTCATAGAAACTAGCTCAAGATAGTTCCAAGAGAGAGAGCAAGAGCAAAACAAGAGTAGTGTCCATTTGTTTAAAAAAGGATGAAATAGTTTTATGTTGAATCACTGGACAAAATGCTCTGGTTTAAGCTGAAACGATTTTCAGGTGTATAATTTGCGTAGGGAAAGGAAATTCTGACAATCTGCTTATAGTAAGGAAAGAACAAGGAACTGTCATCTATTCCCTTATGACTAATAACCCACCCAGAGGGGGAGCTAAATGTCACACGTTAGTGGGTTTGGTCCCCCAGAGCAAGGATGGGGAGCTCAGCTGGGACCAGAGCCCAGCAGGCCACTCTCCACCCTGCCATTTTCCTTCCCATGCTGACACCTCTGAATTGTTCTCCGTCCTCTTTCCTGTCATCTCAGCCCCTGGATGAGCTGCTCCTTTGCCATCACTTGCCACAGAATTCATAACTTTACTGATCTTTACTAGTGGTTCCTCTTCAGAACAGAAGGGAATGAGTTATTTTGTTGAGTTGTATAAAATTCAGCTTTTGCATATATGAGAATTTTAATTGAAAAGGAGCAGTTTAATTGATGTTTTGATGTCTACTGATTCAATGTTCATTTGCCACCTGGGGAAAATGGTTACTTTTATACTGACAGTGAGAACATGCTATTGTCCTTTTATTTTTTTGTGAAAGATATTTTTTGCCCTGAAAGGAGCAAGATTTCTCTTGCCTGGACTTTTAGACTGACCCATTGCCACACGAGGAAATGATCTGGTTTAACCAATAAAGAAATTATTAGGGAGCCATTTGCTGAATTATAACAAAATAGAGAAGCAAGGGCAGCATGACAAGCATCACATCTCCTTATGCATAAACAGCACACTGCTAAGTTCTTCTTCGTGAAATGTCAGATATTTAAAGGTAGAAGGATACTCCATGGGCAAAAATGTTTATTTTATAGAAAAAAAAGGGTCAAAATGAAGATTCAGAAACATTTTTATTAGGCATTACCATACAGAATATGACTTCCAAGTTTGATGATAATTTATGTTAAAACAATATGAAGTCACTAGGGCTATCTTTTCAATCGGTTTGCAGTATTATTCCTCATCTCTGCAGCACTGCGATCAAAAAATGCTCACAACATGTGAACATTTACAGAGCATGGCAGCTCTGTAAATTCAATAAATATTTAAAAAGTTTATACATTTTTCTTATGTAATACATAGTCTGGCAATCAAGAAAGTAATTATTGTAATTTCTAGTAATCAGAAATATAGCAAGTTACGCATGAAGTAATGATTTTATTTAGAAAAAAAATTGCAAATTTTAAAGGCAGAAGCACTTTCAGTATTTAGTTTGATCTATGTACACCTGGAGGTCTGAGAATGTCAGAACCATTTCAGAAAACAACAAAATCTTGGATACACAAAGATGTGTCATTTATTAAAATGCTTTTATTTAATGACTTCAAGAGTAGAAAACTCCATCATGTCCAGGTCAGTGTTGGTAACTCCTTATCATCCCTTTTGAAAATTGTCACTTTTTAAATGTTTGACTGTATCTAGACCAGTTTCCAACAAACTGATTGTTCAGTATGAAAAATCACATCTCCACCTGGCAGTTGCAAACCATGCAGGTTCTTTCTTTAATTGTGTCATGGTCACGTTGGATCTTCTAGCTACAGCTCATGTGCAATAATTTACCTGATGCTTTTTCTTTTTCACTGTATCAGTGAAATATCATCAGATATAATTTAACATCAGGTAACATGAAGTACACACTCTAAAGAGGAAGAGGTTTTTCTTCTTTGAATGCATATGAAATCTTCACTTCTAAACAGAATAAGAGGTTTGCCACCAATTTCAATGAAGCAGGATTTAAATCAAAGGGGGTTTTATGCATAAGCAAGGGAGAGAAAGACTGGGCTGCAGAGGAGGGCTCTGTGAGTAAGGCTAGGCACACATTTGCTGGGATCAAACAGTTACAGCATTTTGCCAACCATAGCAAATGCCATAACTGTGTGTTCCTTGTTATCCGAAGCCTTGGTGCCCTTGGCTAACAGGATGCAACTAAGTTACTGCAGTGAAGAAATAAGTTAAGCTTTTGGTGACTCCAAGGCCAACAGACCAGTGAAGTAACTGAAAGTGACTGCAACTCTTTCGGATTACAGTGCTATGATTCACCCAAAAGACTCAGGAAGCACTGGGGTTATGATGACGATGATGATACAAGCAGGCTTTGCTTGATAAGAAGTCCTCTGAACACAAGCTAGATAGAACCAGTTGGGTACACACGGTTCTTCGACATAGGACTGAAAGTGTTCATAGGGCTGTCAAAAAATCCATTAGATTTTTTTTCTCTGTAATTAGATAGAGTAATATATTAGGAGGAAGATGTTTCCCCTGGAACAGTGACAACCACTAATGCTGAATCTTCAGTGAACTAAGATTTTTCCCAAGCCAAATATACCTGTTCTTGGACCAGGCAAACTATGTAACCTTGGGGTGTCTGCAGTGTCTTCAGCGTGCTGTACTAGATCATGAAACCTAAGGACTCCAAGTAAATTTTACTTCCATAATAATGAAATTGAAATAATATTCTTCCAGAAATGTTTTCTGATTCTTTTCTAGCCAAAATGGACCTAACCTGGGTTGGGTGAATAGTGCCCGCTTGGCTTAGAGAGGGCTAGAAGAGACTAAGGAGAAGAGGAAAGAAGCGGAACACAAGGAGCCAACTCCTGCCAAACCAAAGTGAAGCACACAGCAGGGAGGAGGACAGCAGTTGGCAAAGCTAATTGAAAAATCAGTCATCTGAGATTAACTTTATATGCATCCCTTGACTTCAAAGAGAAAGTTCTATCTCCTTTGGAAGTGGTAAAACCTGTTTTTAAAATTCTTTTAGGCTTTTTTTAAAGGCAACATTTCAAATATAGAATATTTTTCTGAAACCAAATATTCCATTTTGCAAATATTGCAACCAAATAAAATATTGTGATGTTCTCAAACCCACTCTTCCTTTTTTTTAATCCAACAAGAACCACTCATGAAATTCAACCAAATTCACAAATAGATGAGTACTTCCTTACTTACTCTTCAGAAAAAAAAACCTGCTTAATTTTAACCAAATATTCTACTGCCATGAAACAGGGAAGAAAGGGTCAATTGTTCTGCCCTGTTCAGCAGAGGGAAAGCAAGCGCCAGTGGAAAGCTGCTTTTGCTGTTGCAGGGCTTGTGAAAGAGATGTCTTCTTTCACACTACATAAATAAGTTCTGATCCTTCCTGGGAGGCTGAAATTTGCAGGGGTCCATTAGTTTATTGGTTGTAACCATACTCCTGGCTGATTAGGATTTGGATGCAGCTCACTATCACCACTCACCACTCCCTAGATACATCATTTACAGTGTGAATGAAAGACAAGCCAAGAATATTCCTTCCTAGCACTCCCAAATGTACACAGGGTTTTCTCTTCAGGGGAATAAAATTCCTCCTTCTTCAGTGTCAGATCTCATATGGAGCAGCTGTTCTGGCATAAACACTCAGCCTCCTGAGTGACAGAGCAGGAGAGCAGTTGGAGACTCCAGGTAGAGAAAAGGAGGGAACATCAACAATGGTCAGGTAGGATGACGGTGTCACAGGACAGAAAACATGTACTAGACCATCAAAACCATCCTGTTGTGAGCGCAAAGTGCAGTCACTTGCAGAATGGACTCCAGAAGGTCTTCTTTGAGGTCCATCTGCCTCTGTTGCCCTCTTCTCCACGATGTCAGAGGAACAGCTGCATGAACAGAGGCCACATTTCTAGGAAATCTGTACAGACACTAAGTCAATTCAATGAGCACTGTCACCTGTCCTTCTTCAACACAAGTGTTGAGAAAGCTCAGACTCCTTTTTGGCTGTCTTGTGCTGGTACAGATTGTTGTCAGACATGACCTCTCCCAGCTCCAGGTGCCATGGGGGAAAATGTTGCCCTGCCCAGATGTCCCTCATTGCTCATCAGGTGGTGGCTGCTGCTCCCACATCTCTGCTGGTACACAGATGGGTATGAAACCTGGGGCAAAACTAATACTCCAGTGACCTCTGTGAAGGCAACCTTCCTACTTTTCCCAGGAGCATGAACTTTTCCCCTCAAGCTGTTCTTCCCAGGAGCAGTGAGAAATGGCTGAGCAGCAGCAGAGCCTCCAGTGAGAAACTGTCTGCTGAGGGAATATGACCACAGACATGCATGGGCAGGTGTGATCCAACAGGGAACTGAGGAGGGCTGATTTCTCTCCTCTTCTTCTCCCTCCAACTTGCTGTGCTTGACTCTTCCACTGAGAGATATGGCCCCTGTGCAGTGTCCAGCACTCCTCTCTGATGCCCCCACAGTCTGCACAGCACCCTAGCACTGCTCCAGTCTCATCCTGCAGTTCTAAGAAGGAGAGAAAAGAGGCTTATTCTACATGCACCTGTGTTCCTCTCTGGGCGTCGTGCACCTATGTTTAAGCCACATGTATTATACCCAGCCCTGCTGTAATTTAAAATACTAATGATAGTACTCAAAGATGCTAAGGGGCACTTGTGTCCTTTGTGAGTTTTGCCCAGTCATCATTCCTGATCCACAAGCATTCAGTCCTGAAAAACTTTTAGGGACAAGCCAAAGCTGCATCAAGAAGTCAATATTGCTCAAGAATTTGTTGATTTCTGAGACTATCCTGTGAATTGCCGGTTGCTCTTGTCTGAAGCAGGAGTGCCACCAGATGGGATGCCCCAGCTCCATTGGCTTGACTACCAGCATCTGATGAGAGACCAAGGGTCCCAGCTGCAGTGGTAAGTTGTCGCTGTTACGTCCGAGGCGTATAAAGAAAAGGACACAGAGTCCAGGCTCATGAACAGTGGAAGCCGAAGCTTTTTAGCACCTACAGTAAGTGAAAGGAACCAATATGAAAAGGAGGTAAACATGCAGAAATATTTGTTTTGCACATCACCGTTTGAAATATTAAGCTGGATTTCAAACTCTAATTAATATTTTTCCTGGGTCTTCAGTTTGAAATTGTCCTTATAGTGATACCTTGATGGGCTACCTAAAAACAGGCTAGCTAAAATTAAGAGAATAAAAGCAGTTATATTTATTGAAGGGCCTTCAAGGTACATTAGGGCAGATGAAGCCCACCCAGGAGCTACACCCAAATTGGATGACAGGGTCACGGGGTTTTCATACTTTTTGAAGTTTGGTCCATTTGCATATCGGGTGTTAATCCTCCAATTGCAACTTCAGGTGATGAAGTCATTTACCCCAAGTTTGCTCCCCCCCAGCTCACTATTGTTTACATTTCTCGGGGCCTGAGACAGCAAGGTGTCCTTGAGTTTCATGCCTAAAGAGGAATTGTTTTGACTGACCAAAATGGGAGAACAGTAGCTAACAGGCTATATGGAGTTCAGAATGACACACTAAAGAATTACAGGATATGAAGAATATAAAACCTAAAATCCTAAGGCATCAATAGAGACTCACAGAATCATTAAGGTTGGGAAAGACCTCCAAGATCATCATGTACAACCTTTGACTAAAGACCACCATGCCAACTAACCATGACTAAGTGTCACGTCCAGTCATTTCTTGAACACTTCCAAGGATGGCGACTCCAGCACCTCCCTGAGCAGTCTGTTCCAATGCTTAACCACCCTTACCATGGCAAAGTTCTCCCTGATGTCCCACCAGAACCTTCCCTGGCACAGTTTGAGGCTGTTTCCTCTTGCACTGTTGCTTGTTGCCTGGGAGAAGAGCCTGACCCTCACCTGGCTCCAACCTCCTTTCAGGTACTTGAAGAGAGCAATATGGTCACCTGTGAGCCTCCTTTTCTCCAGGCTAAACACCCCCAACTCCCTCAGCCATTCCTCATAGGACTTATGCTCCAGACCCTTCACCAGCTCCATTGCCCTCCTCTGAACACGCTCCAGCACCTCAATGTCCTTCCTGAATTGAGGGGCCCAGAACTGGACACAGCACTCGAGGTGTGGCCTCACCAGTGCCCGGTACATGGGGACAATCACTGCCCTGGTCCTGCTGGCCGCACCATTGCTGATACAGGCCAGGATGCCATTGGCCCTCTTGGCCACCTGAGCACACACTGGCTCATGTTCAGCCTGTTGTCAATCAGTACCCCCAGGTTCCTTCCTGCCTGGGCACTGTCCAGCCACTCTGCCCCAGCCTGTAGCGCTGCAGGATGCCATTGCTCTTCTTGGCCACTTGGGCACACACACTGGCTCATGTTCAGCTGCTGTCCACCAACAACCCCAGGTCCTTTGCTGCTGGGCCACTTTCCAGCCACTCTTCCCAAAAGGAAAGTGTTCTTAAAACATACGCAATAGCTACATTTCAGGTACTCAACCTGCTTCTCAGATCTCATTACATTAAATAAGAATCCCGAGAAGGTATAGCAAAGTGTTCAGATGATTGGTTTATCTGATAACCTGCACAAAGGGAAAGACTGTCTTTTTCCCTCAACTGAGAAGGAAAAGCCCACTCCATGTGGTGGGAAAGACTCCACTCCACAGACTTGTTCTTACATTACTTGTGTTGCAGGACAGCATGTACTGCTGCTGAGGTAATTGTTTCTGACAGGTAGACTGCAAACTATGCCTGTGAAAATATGGTGTCATATTTCTGTTCAGCACTGCCTCTAACATCCATTGTGACAAAGACAGTGATCAAACCCTCAGCAATCAGGTGAGCCAAGGCATCCCTTTCCCTGTTAAACTGCCAAACAGATCAGGTACCAGCACAAGCTACACAAAATATGCCTCTTCCTGTCTTCACTCACATCATGATGTACAGCTTCAGCGTCTTATGAAGCCAGAGATCAGGCACTCCTCTGCCTCCACCTTAGCTCCATTACTGGGACTGCTCAGAGATTCTTACAGATTTGCTGAAAATCTTCAGTGTCAGAAGGGTGATGGGGAAGGGAAAGAGGTAAACTGCAACTTGACAAATGATGAAGAGCACTTTGCACTGGATGGACATAGTTTCAGTAGAATAAAAGTCTGAAAATTAGAGGTTTACCTCCTTTAAAGCAGAAGAAGACACCTTGAGAAGTTCTCTTGGTCTTCCTTGTGCTCGAGTTTCCATGGCTTTACGTATCCGTAGTACCTGTCTGACAGTCAGCCACATACAGACTCATGGCAATGCTCAGAACCAGTTCTGAACTACAAACGGGGAGCAGGGCACTGAAGAAGTCTGGGTGCCAACCTGTGGGAGACTGACTTGCTGTTCTGGCATTTCTGTAGCTGCAAACCCTGTAAAAGTACATCAGAGGAGGAAAGGCAAAAGCAATAGATCAAAACCTAGTACAAGACAGTTGCTGGTGGTCCCTGTGGTCCCTGGCGACATGAGGTTGAAAATGACTTTTAGTGTGGGGTTTATTTTCTTAATGCTTTGAGGGCTACAGCTGAAAGCCACTACATTTAATGTTAACATTGAGGCTAGAGAATCCATATTGTAGTGATTAGCAGCAGGAACTTCAGAGATGGTAGCGTGCAAGCCAGAGGGAACATGTAGATTGAGTGTAAGGAGACTGCAAGAATCACAGGTCAACTCTAAGTAATGGAATTTGGGTCTTTAAAATGCATTTCCTCTCTGGTTAGTTTCTGAAATACAAACAAAATCTCACAGGATTTAGGCTCTCTGCTTCCTTGGCTTTTGGCTCATGAAAGTCTTTTGCCCTCCTTGACTGGTCTAAATTGGATTATATACAATATATAATCCAAAGTGGGAAGCAATGTCAACCACATTGATGCCTTGGTTTTGCTTGTTTAGAAATTGCATTTCCATTCTCAGGGTTCAGTTTACAGCCCTCTCTCACGCAAGTTCCCCCTTGTCTCCAGGGAGCCATGTCCAAGTGAGGAAGACACTCAAGAAATCTTGTGGGACTGGGCCCCTAGTTGCTTAGGTTTCTTGTGGAAAGAGGGCAAATTCCTAAATATTTAGCAGACTTTTTTTTCTCTTGTAAAAGAAAACTAGACCAAAAGAAACATATGAGTCAAAGTAAATTTCAGTGCTCTTTTTTTTGCCAAACCCTAAGGAATCTGTGCAGAGAAAAGAGAAACAGACTAAAGACAGACAGAGGACTGAACTCAGATATCCTCCCTTGGTCTGTTAGCTCATTGAAATAAAATTGTTGTTATTGAAAATTTGTATAAGGAAGGCAACAGTGGTAAGAAGAATAGGCAAGATAGCATTGCCTATAAATTTTCCCAGGAAGAGATTCAGATTTTGAAAATCTGGCTATTTCTGATTTCATACTAACAGAAAGAACACATTATACAAACTCAGTGGAGACATTTTTGGGGTAGTAGTCCTTGCTGTAGCCACCTTTATCCCAACAGGATATTTTTTCCTAGAATTTTGATGCCACATGCAAGACAGGACAGTGTATATTTACCTCTACTGGAGAGATATAGGTCTGATGGATGCCCTCTTTCAGAGAGTTACATTCGATAGCTCAATGTCCAGACGGGGGTCAGTTACAAGTGGTGTCACTCGAGGGTTCCCACTGGGACCAGTACTATAATATGTTAATCAGTGACATAGACAGTGGGATTGAGCTTGCCCACATCGAGCTTGCAGATGACAGGAGGCTGAGCGGTGCAGCGGATACACTTGAGGGAAGGGATGCCAACCAGAGGGACCTGGCCAGCCTTGAGAAGTGGGTCCATATAAACCTCATGAAGTTCAGCAAGGTCAAGTGCAAGGTCCTGCAGCTGGGCTGGAACAAAGCACAAGGTATCCTGGGTTGCATCACAAAAAGTGAGGCCAGCAAGTCGAGGGGGTGATTCTGGCCCTCTGTTCTGCTCTGGTGAGGCCACACCTGGAGCACTGCCTCCACCTCTGGGGTCCCCAGCACATGGACCATAAAAATGATCAGAGGGATGAAACATCTCTCCTATGAAGAAAGAGTGAGAGAGCTGGAATTGTTCAGCCTGGAGAAGGCAAGGCTCCAGGGAGACCATATTGCAGCCTTTCAGTACTTGAAGGGGACAAACTTTTTAGCAGGTTCTGTGGGAATGGACAAGGGACAATTGTTTTAAACTGAAAGAGGGTAGATTTAGATTGGATATATAATGAAGACTTTTTTTTGTGGTGGAGGTCGTGAGACACTGGAACAGGTTGCTCAGAAAAATTGCGAATGTCCCATGTTTGAAAGAATTCAAGGTCAAGCTAGATGGAGCTTTGAACAACCAGATTTGGTTAATGATGTTCCTGCCCACCATTCTATGATTCCATGTATGTGTAACTGTACTTCAGTAGGATGGTGAGCCAAAATTGCTCACCTACTGCACAGCCCCAGAGATGCCTGAAGTTCTTACATACCCTACTTGGAATAAACCAGGATTTCTAGGTGCCAAAACATCCATTCCTATGAGTGTCCAGGACTGCTCCCATTTGCCAAGCCCAAGAAATTCTTATGTAAATACTACCCCCGGGTATCTGGGATGGTTCAAATCTCTTGACCATCTCCTAATACTCATTGACTGGGACAAACTGCTCAGAAGGGAGGAATCCCACCTCAAGAAGTGGATAAGGAGCAGCAACTATGTGAGACACAAGTCTCATGAGCAGGAAACCTACTCAGGCTGTGGAGAGCCACAGTGAACAAGATTGAGGCATGTGTAAGAGTTTTGGGAGCTGGAGAGGGACGTGGAAGCCTGAGCTTCAGAACTGGGTCCTCTGATCCAACAGGAACACAATGGAGTGCAAAGTGTGACTCTGCCAGTGCTATACTTGCTTAGAGAATTTTCTCCAAAATATGGGGAAAAACCATGTTATAAATCATGCAAAGGACTGTTTATGTGAAACAAAACACGGTTTGCATGCCTTGGTATTGGCATGGCATGGCTCACCTCCCCAGGCATTGGCAGGAGAAAGGGATCCCTGCCAGCTCCAAAACTGAGGTTATAACACCTTCCCGTGGGAGACTCAGGATGGCAGCTGACTCCTTACAGCCACATGAATGGGGCCAGATCTGTAACACACATCTACCCTTCACTTTTCATCCTGGCCAACTCCTGGCAGCTATTTGCTGAGAGAGTCAATTTTAAAGCTGTTCCCTAAGCAGTGATCCTGGATCATGCTTTGCAGCAGCCAGCTGTACACAGAGCCTAGAGGTGTAAGAGGGGCTGCATTTCATGCTGTGAGTCAAGGGTACAAACCGTCTTGTCATAGAAAGAAGTCAGCAGCAGTATTAGTTGATCCTACACAAATTGGTGGGATCTTCAAACATCTGATCCTCTGATCCATCAACACTGCCAGTTAAATTATTTTACTTAACAGACTGGTCATTAGACTTAATATTAACAGTGCTGTAGGCTTTTTTGTTTTGACAAAATATATGCTTGAAAATCACTGTGCCTTAATTGAAGATGTTAGTGCGTAAGTGATCTGGTGGATAACTAACCCTGTCCCACCGCACCTGATCTCTACAGACATAATCTTAAGCAGTTTTAACCTTCTCTTTTAAATGCATTGTCTACCACTATAAACTGCCTAAACCATACTGTGTTTCCCCCATTATCATCTGTTGCGATTCTGTTTTAACATATAACCACCACAGGTTGTGTATGCTCAAGTGAAAGTGTTCCCTGCATGCATTGATGGAAGATTAGTCACTCTCATGGACAATTGTTTTATGAGCCCAAGTGCCAAATGTTGGCCTTTGATTTTTCCTACAAATTCAGAAAATCACAAATCTTTGTCAAATTATGGTTTTACTAAACTGAGGTGGTTTAATCAAGATGCTTTCATAAATTCACCCACAAGCCACTTCAGGTCCCATTTCTGGAGCTAGAGCTGTGGTTGTGGTCAGTGGACACTGAAGTCCCATGGGTATCAATTAAGCTGAAGTTGCAGGCAGGCTTGTGCTCAGAGAAAGTGGGAGAAGAGAGAACTGGCTGAACACAACTCTGTTGCTCTCAGGAATTCTCTGTCTCAAGTGGGGCAGGAAGCAACCAAAAAGAACCATGCTTTCCTCTTTATTGAAAGGAAGTCAGATGGACAATCTGCTTCAGGATAATGTACACAGGTAATTCAAGAAGAAGTGACTTTGTAAAACTAGCCATAGCAGGAATTCGATGGGAACTGCCATGTATGGCAAAGATTTACAAGTGGCTTTTGGTGACCAGATATGGAGTTGTGCACTCTCACTCCAGCTCCTGAAAATGCAATACTCTGTACAGAAATACTGAAAGCCCTCATGACTTCAGAGGAGGTGGTGTTTTTCACAAATGCCTAAGCTCTGAAATCAGGGATGGTAGAAGAATCTCAGTCTTTGCTTAGAGGAAAAACATAGCATCAATATGGCAGAAAAAGAGCTTTAAAAGTGGAGCACCACAGCCTGCACACCAGAAAACCAAGAAAAAT
>VZTI01000607.1:376479-387358 GCA_013397865.1 Struthidea cinerea
TTTTTTTTTTTTTTAAATCAGACGAGTTTCATAACTATTTGAGTTATATGTCTTGGCAATGTTCCAACACTGTCTACCCATGAGTATGAGGTTCCTGAGTTCGGCTCTACACTTCCAGCTGAGGACAAACCCTGTGGCCATCAGCGTGACCATGCTGATACCAAAGACATGGGGACACAGATCCCTGGTTACCGGAGGAGGTCAGTCAGTGGGAGCTGCTCCAGCCAGCTGTGCAAAGGCTCCCTGGGACGAGGAGGTGCATCAAGCCCAGCCTCATCTAGAAACACAAATATGGGAGGTTGGTTCTCATCTCTTACTCATGAATCATTCCTGGATTTCAACATTGCTTAAGACCTCTGAGGCATCTGCTAGACCTTTTGGGACTCTCTACCATGTAGGGATTTTGGTACATGGCTCCTGTGAACAAGAAAGTTGTGGTGATAGCTAAAATAGACTTATTGTCAGGCCAGATGTGTATGTAAGGATGAGGGGAATGGGAAGGAACCTGAACTACTGTTTGAACTTTCTTCATGGACCATAATGGAAAAAGAATACACAAAGGCTATCTATCGCCCTTCAAGGCCATTTTAACAACTCCCTAGTGTGAGCACAGCTGCCAGCTCTTTGATAGTTTACTGAAAACTTACTGCAAACGTCCTTTCTAAATTTGTCAGTTTTGTTAATGTTTACTGTTACCGCAGTGCCCTCCATGACTTACACGTGTCATCTTATGTTCTGCTGTATTTTCAAGGTTTTTGTGATCTTTCTCCACTTTTAATACAGCAGTGACATACTGTATGCAAATGACAGTGCCATGTGTTCTGTGTATCTGTACTGTATACAACTCAGCCAACAGCTGTTTCTAAACCACAGCATACAATGTATATTCAATTCATGCAAAAGAACCCTGCAATCATTCTTTGTTTTGATTCAGAAATTGTTAGTGTTTGAATTGTGTAATCGCTTTTTTTGGAAAGATCTCCTAGCTACTAAATAGCTGGTATTACTGTGGGCAAGTAGGAAATGCCTAGATTACCTTCTTAGAATAGATGGCTAACAGTGACAGCATTAAAATAAAGTAGGATCAGTGGTGCTGTAGACCAAGTATCTTGCAGTGAACATGGTCAACTATTAGTGTAAGTAACCCATACTTGCATCTCACTTCCGAAATAATTACTCTTTTTTTTTTTGACCTGTAGTTATGCAAGACACAAGAAAAGGCAGAGAGACCCTCCTTGGAAAGCTAAAGAAAGTTGTCTAGCCAACGAGAACGGAAAAAAACCTGCTGAATAAAGCAGAGACATTGCCTGCTTCAAAGAAATAAATGTGAAAGTTACTGAAGGTCTCTCTAGTAGAGAACTTGTGACCACTTTGGGTTTGTGGATGCTATGAGCTTAAAGAAGCTGGCCCTGCATGACCACTGAAGCACACCACCAGTCCTTGGCCCCAGATTTCTGTTGGGCACTGTAATTCTGGCAGAGGAGACTCCACACCTCTGCTTTGCTCCACATGGGTGTGTGTATGTCCCACGTAGAGCAGGATATGCCTGTCTGAGAATAGACTTTTTTTGGCTGGGTTGCTGACTCTGAACTGCCCTGCACCCCACAAGTTATCCCTTAGCTAACACCAGGATGATTCAGTATTTTAGGATCCCTGAAAGTTAATAGAGAGAGGCATCCCTGAACAAAGTGTCCTGAATCATCCTGCAAAAGACCTTTTGCTTCTATGTGTGTCTTAGTCAGCAACTTCAGTGTTTAGGTTAGTAACAGGTACAGATTTGTTGTCAGGAAGAAGAGGCATCTTGGTCCTCACTTGAGCCTCTTCATCACCCACCACAGGCTGGAGCACCACCACTGGGTCTGCGCCAGGCGCACGCCATTGTGTCTGCCGTGGCTTGTTGCTAGAGCAGAGGCAAGGCTCCGGATGGTGGTGGTGATTGCAGGAGGAGCACCTGCATCCACTCTGTAATGCAGAACTTGCATGAGAGCAGGCAAGACTTCATCCTCTCCACCTGTGTCATGGCTGCACAGCACAAGAAAGGATTGCTTAGAAAAATGTATATGCAGCAGATCATCAATTTGGAAGCAACTTCAGTTCTAGTGTTTCCTACCTTTCAGACTGACTTTCCAGTTTTGATATTGTTCTTCTAAACCATTTTACCTTCAGTTCAGATACAGCAAAGACAGAGCTTTTATCTGCATGGATGTGCAGTTCCAGAAAAAATACAAATTTCAGAAAAGTCAAATTTAACAGAGGAAACGTCAGGAATTAATTTGATGGAAGAATCAGTCTCAGGGCAGCATGGACTCCAGTTTAGCTGACTAGCAGCCATTTTGCCTTGGTAATTTAACCTGGTAATTTAATCTATAAGAGTTAGCTATCCTATAAACATTTGTTTATCATTGTCTTTGAAAATGCATTTCTTTGCTTCTATTTGGATTCAGTTTTATTGCTGTAAGAAAAAAACCTCAACACTTAGCAGCAGTCAAACAGAATTCATTTTCCAGTAACTCAGAACACTCTCTTTGAAGGTGAGCTTGCTTTGCCAAATCTTTGAACTTTGCCATATGTACTAATCCCCACTGCCAATGAAGTGATATGATTACAGACACACAGCTTTGGCAAATTTTCACTAAGATTCTGTCTTGATCAGAGATGTCTAAAGCTTGCCAGAAGAATGTAGAAACATGTAGACTACTAATGGGTTGAGCTCCTAATAGGTGGACTGGGAATTATTTGAGAATGCTTATTTCCATAGTAACAAAAAGGATTCTTTTCATTTAGTTTTAAATAAAAGAAGTCAATCCTGACATTGCACACTGGTCTAGCATAGCTAGATTCTCATATCTCTTCCTAAAGCTGGTTCTTCAGCACTCTCTCATTCCCAACAATGTCAGGCTGTTCCCAGCAGCCATTTACAACAGTGACTGTGTCAGGAAGAACTGCTTCCTAAATTCCCTTGTCACCTATATGAAAATGCCCACATGTCCTGTTGATGTAAGAGCTTAGATCTGGCTGTGCTAACATATTGTTCATGGGTTTGACTGGTTTTGAGACAGAATTTGCTACTTAACCAAAATTCACCTTAATAAAATCTGGTCAGTTGGTTGCCTTAGAGCTGCTCCAGGGCAAAGTCCACGTAGGACAGGTGGACTGTCCTAGGACTGAGGACCCATGTGAGAAACAAGCTTCCTTCCTAGCCCTGAACAGGTCTGCCAGCTGAGCCATCCATGTCTCTGACACTCAGGTCCAAGGGGCCTATTGTGTCCTGGTAAACTCCTGCCTGTGCCAGGGCATAAGTAGATGACACCTGAGTTTGTGGGATACCAGGCTGAAAACAGAGTCTGCACTCTGGCCTGCCTCTGTGTCCATATCTCTAAATGACACCGAGGACAATTTTTAGGAGGTAGGGTGCTCAGGGTCCTCCATGCTGCTATGACCTGCTGAGATATTTACACATGCGGTTACTTCTTTCATTTCAGATCACACTTTAATACCAATGTCAATGAAAAAGAAAAAAACCCAGCTGTTAACTGGTAAATTCCATTAATCTGCATGGGGTGAAAGGGACTACATTTTGTTATTACTGTGCAGATGCCATGTGTGAAAGGAAGAAAACTGCTAGATTTTGTGCACAAGGCAAGTGTTTAATTTTATTGGCCTTATATTTCTACTGATGTCTCCTGTCCAGGACAAATATTCCTCTTTTCAGGCTGGCTTATTCACCTCCTCTCTTAATTCCCTGAGGAAGAACAGCAAAACTTTCTGCCATGAGGTTTGCACCTCTCCTTGGCAGTCAAACCGGAGTAGAAGAAGATGTTTCTTCTGCCAATCTCCCCTCCTGCCTGGCAGGAAAATGAAGATGGATCCTGCCACCTGAGAGGCCTTGCAAGTGTGAGCACCACCCTCGAGCAGCAAGTCACCCTCAGTGGTCAGCACACGCGCCAGATGCATGAGGCACAGCTTGAGTCATGGGCCTCAAGCCAAGGATTATTGTTCCAAAATGGTCATATGTCAGCAGCGTTGCAGAAACCCAAGCTTCTGACCTGCTTACCTTGGAGCTGATAGTCCTGATGTGCTGGATTATGGGAATTACTCCTTACAGCAGCTGGAGCCTGGCAGGAATGAAAACTCAGCAGGAATTGCAGGTGCCTGTGCAGATCTGGGCCAGCTCACAGCAGCCCTGCAGAGCCAGCAGCTGCAGCAAGGTCTGGCTCTAGGAGGAATTGTCACTAGTGCAATGTATTTTGGGGTCTCTCTCTCCAGATTCTAAGAGAATAAAGGAAAGACAGGTGACCCGGTCTGGACAGAGAAAACCCTTTTACTGTGTTGGCTGGTTGTTTATTTTCAGCTTATTTCCAGTTTTGTATTTTCTCCAGTGCCACAATTTAAAAAGCTTAGACAGTTCTTGGGTCAAGTATGAGAAGTTAGGGCTCGTTCAGTCTTAGGTGGCCATCTCCAGGAGCACAAGTCCTGGGCTTGCCATCCTTCTCGTTTGCTGGATATCTGAAGTCAGAGTGATGTGTCTACTAAAGTTTTTTGGGGATGCAATTCATCTCTTTGAGTTCTGCCTTAAATCCCTTCTATGTATCTGTACACTTTTAAGGAGAGATTGCTGAAAAGTGAATAGGCTTAGCTGCAAAATCCAACCTAGACAGTTTCTAGTTGGTGAGCTCCATGTCAATATTTCTCCTGGCACAGGCATCAGTCCATCATGTTTCCTCCCAGGGAAGCATTGGGATATGCTGCACAGGCCATGAAGACTTTGCAGAGAGTGCAAGAAGCTGTTTCCTAAGTCTGCTTGAACTGAGGGACTGAGTGAAAAATGTACTGACTGACAGAGTCCAGAAGTGCAGCCTGGCCAGCGGTGTCACTGCTTCATTCTGCCCATGAACCTCATTTCATTTCTGCATCCTGAGACGGTGGAGAATCCAGGTCTTAGATTGATACAGGGGTGGGAGAAAGCCAGGATCTAGCTGGTCCACCAGCTTAAATATGACCTAATCTTGGAGAACAGATGTCAGATGGGATACATAGAGTTTGGAGGATAAGCATTACTGCTGCAGAGAAGCTTAATTTTTAAACCAATAAGGTGTTTGATTAGATAGTGCTAATGGTTGACAGCTCGTACATGCCCACACCGTGTTGGTCACTGTTTGCCTCTGGGAGCACAAATATGCAGGAGAGGCATGACCCAGAGCCCTGTCAGCTCTCCAGTCCACTAGGACACCGAGGGGCTTCCCTGCCTGCTTCAGCAGTCCTCAAGCAACTCCTGGCACATGAGCTTCTCCCCAAGCTCAGGGTTACCAACCTCCTTTGCTGAGCACTTCCTCAGTCATAGGGCAAAGAAAAAGCAGCACCAGAAGAGGAAATTGAATTTTTATCTTGCTGCTCTTCACTTTCTCCTGTTGGGTAGTTTTTGGAGACTTCTTACGTCTTTAAGGAAATAAGACTGAATAAAAAAACTAGGTTCCACTCTTGCCAGCTAACTTTTCTCTCAGAATTGTCCATTCAAAAGCCATCTAAATTACTCTCGAGCCAGGAGTTTTCCCAGACATACTTTAGAGCTAAAAGGACAGAGAACAGTTCTCCCATTGCAAGCCTTATTTAGTCATTTACCTCTGAATTTTTGAACTGTTTTCCTTTCTTTTTCTATAGCGTTAGTAAGTCATATTTCACAGCACTCACTATGATGAAAGCAGACTGGCAATAGTTTGACACAGGACCAAAACCCATTTTTAACCATCTGAGAGTGTTTTAACCATCTGACACTCAGCTGTTCAAAATGTGCAGCAGAATCCAGCATTGTGAAGCAATGAACTCTGAAGTTGTGGGTCATACTGGGAAAATTTATAAAAGCAGATTATTTCAATACCAAGTCTTCATATCAGACTGAGAGGGAAGAGAGGAGTGGAAGATGAAAAAGCAGAGAGCATGATCTAAACTAGATTAGTTTACCTCTGTCCATCCTGTTTCCTAAATCATCATCTGAAATGTTGGGGGTAACTGAACATTTCCATTCTTCAAACATTTCTTCTTCCCTTCTCCAGCGTGACTGACTCTGATCAGGGTGAGAGCAGGTCCAGTAGGGCTAGGAGCATCAGAGGCTGACTTCAGCAGGGTCTCTGGGATATTTCTGGGCTGCCTGATCTTTACAAAGGGGCAAGAGAGCAGGTCAGAGCATGCACTCCCACAACACCCATTGTAACCCATCCTCCGTGCTAGACTGGTATTTGGCTGTAGGGCTGGTAAACCCCAACCTCTTTAATCTAGTAATGAGGTAGGAGCATCAAGTCTGAACAGTAACACAATGCAAACTGGTTCCCAGAAGACATTTCCAAACTAATTTTTCAGTCAGCTGAGCCTCCAGAAATGCTATGTTTGTCTTTCTCTACATCCAGTCATTTAAAATATTATAATAGGAGACACTTTTGGATTACAGCTCCTTTTGGAAGCGAATCAAACCTCTTTGCTATTTCAAAATAAATGCTGAGTTGTTTCAAAGACATTAATAATATTATGTTCAGTGGAGATGTACTACACTTTTCAGGATGCCTAGTTTGTACTGACAATAGTTCAAATATATTTATGTTGTCCCATTGAAAACTCAGTAGTTTCAACTTTCAAGAGGATGTTTTTTAAACATCTTGGGTAAATGGAGAATTTGACTTTCTGCCCGGGACACCCTGAGAGCTGCTCCGTACAAAAAAAGGGGAGAAAAAAAGCAACTAATAGGATAATAAATCCCAACATTTTCTCTAAACAAGAGCTGGTTTAGTTAAACTAGCATTCACTTCATTTATAACAGCTCCCTACATTTCTTTAGGCTATTGTATTTAATAAAAATCTCTGGACTCATCCATCATTATGCACACTTTACTGATTTCACTTTAAACATTGCTGACTAAAACTTCCATTTATCAAGCCTGTTTTGCCTAGCAGTTGTGGGCTAATTTATTTTCACTTTGAAAGATTTGGTATCTTTGCAATGAGCCCTGGTGAAATCACTGTGTGCACCCTCCACACAATAACACAAGCTGCCATCTCTCAGGAGCCACCGAAGGTGAAGGAGGAAGCCTGGGAGGGAACTGAGTTGGAGGTGTAGTGAAGCTTTGTGCCCGTGGTGCAGCACAGGTAACAGAGGCAGGCTATGGTTCCCAGGGGATACAGGAATACTCAGGGAGAGCTGGGGAAGTCTCAAATCTGGCATTCAAGGATTGTAAGGAACAAAACAAAGCACAAAAATACAAGCCAGTCTTAGCTAACTGGGCCAGCAAAGAGTAAGGAGATGTTTTTCTGAGCACAGAGATATTTGGGGCTCCTTCTAGCCTGAAAGATGCACTTTGTCCCATACAAATATCTGGGGTCTTTCTCCACTTTTGCCTCTACAATGGGGTTTCTACAGCACCAGAGAACATAAACTTCAGTGAGAAAACATGTGAAAGGAAGAAAGCTCAGAGAGCTTCTTCCGTGTTTGTTCTGTCAAAAGCAGGACGTGGGCCAGAACGACATCCCTGCCTTTGGCAGCTGAGTGAGCAGAGCCCTGTGCTCCCTTCTCCCTACACCCTCAGGAGAAAGCAAATGATGACCAAAACCACAGCTATACTGGGGTGGATGTAGGAGCAGGAATGGGATGTAGGCTGTACTAGTGTGACAGAGTAAGGGGTTAGTTTGCTTTTCCCTTGTATGCCGAAGAGGCTGCAATGTACATCTTCAGCCCTTACCAATACAATCAGCAGCATCTGCTGTGTAGCCTTTGCAAGTTGTCTACTGCTGGCTGAAAAACTTCAGTAATTTCATTTGATTCAGCACTGTAAAGAAAGGCTGTATTTTGTAATAAAGCCAGTATTGAGTGGTTTATAACTCTGCATTACGCCAAAATTATTATTTCTCACAGGTTTTTCTTATATACATTTGAATTAGGTTTACCAAATCATTTCTGAAAAACACAGGATGGTTACATGTGAGAAGAGACCAGCTCAGCATAAATCAGGCAGTGCAGCTCTGCTCTTCCTTTGGGTTCGTGCATGTGGTGGCTAGAAGGGGGGTTTGCTAGAAATCCTTTGTTAAAACCAGTCATTCTTAGCAACACCAGCTGCCACTTGCCAGATTTCAAATGTAACGCATTCCTCCAGAAGCTTGTTTTTCTTTTATTTTCTTCCATAAATTTCCAAGCTGACACTTGCAGGCACACTGAAATTCAAAAGGTAGTTATAAATGCCCTACAAATCCTAGGAAAAAACTGGCCAGTCTTGTAGATCTAGTGTTTTCTTCTGGCTGTTGGAGTGGGGATTCCCCTGCACTACCCCTTGGTCTGAAAGTGCCCCCCACCAAGGCCTTGGGTGTGGGTGAGGGTTCCCTACCTGCATCCAGTCGAGCATCCTCCTCTGTAGACTCTATGGTTTAGAGTCTCCGCCCGGCCTCCTCCCTCTCCTGCTGCCAGTCACAGCCTCAGTCTCCACCCCTGTACACACGCCCAGTTCTCCCTTTCCAGAATGTTCCCCAGTTAATTGTCTGTCATGTTGGCTCCTCCCTGACTCCCCCCAAGTTAACACCCCTGGTTTTACCCCATTGGACTTTGTACCCTTGTTCCTCCCCTGTACCTCTACCCTATTGGTCCAAGTTGTAAACCCCTCCCTCAATTTCTTCCCTTAAAAACCTCGGACACCCCTAAAATCTTGGGAGTTCTCCCCACACTCTTGCCACGCTGCAATAAACGCTGTCGTTGGTAAGAGAGAGAGCTCTCCTTCTCTTCCTCTCTTCGCCTCCGGGGTCGCCTTGCCTTACCACCGCACACCACCTGCAGCCTGAGCATCCCGGACGACGGGTCTCGGGAGACCGATTAGCCGGTCTCACCCCGCTGCCTGCGACAACCTGCGCGGAGGCGGCTGACCGCACGCTGCCGAGAGGCAGACGTCACAGGGCAGTGTCCGCAGACACTGTCGCCGAGCCCGGCCGGGATCGGACCGGACGCCGCTTTAGCGGCCGCTGTCCGAGGGTCCGCGGCGACACTTGGGCATGTCACTTAACCTTGCTATTCACTCATCTGTACAGCAGCAGCACCAGCAAAGTCCTCAGGGCTGTCCTGCAGATCAGTGGTGTAAGGTTTGGAAAGCACACCAGAGTTGAAAGATACTCTGCACTGGCCAGGTGCTGCTGGGTGCCCTTCTTCACCATCATCAGTTCAATGGAGCCAGGACAGCAGAGAACCTGGACCCAAATACCATCTGCTGTTTCAGAGTTCTAATTTTTCCTGTGCTTGGCACAGGTCTGGGGACAGAGACATCTTTTCTGATGCAGCATAAGAGAGGTGAAGAAAAGAAGAGAATGATACAATCATAGAATGGTTTGGCTTGAAAGAGACCCTTAAGATCATCCAGTCCCACCCCCTGGCAGTGAGCAGTGACACCTTCAACCAGATTAGGATGCTCCATCCAAACTGACCTTGAATGTTTCCACTTCAGCTGGGCTGTCAGTCATGTCACCACAGGAGGGGCAATGTGGAGAAAGGTTGATTTCCTAGATCCAGTGATTTAGGGTTTCAGGTATATTTCCATGCCTCGTGGCTGCTTTCTGATGCATGGAGGGAATAGGTAAATAGACAGGCCAACAAATGTCTGCCTACAGAGGATGTTGCTCAAGGCAGTTATTTTTCCCATCTAGTGTTTTTGCTGGGAAGTCTTCCCTGTGGAGGAAGGAAGGCACACAGCAATTGCTGGATTTGAACAATCCAGCAGTTTGTTATGCATGTTGTTATGCAGCCTCTGGTTAGTAGATTCTTATAGACGGATGCATAGGACTGCAATCAGCAAATATGGGAATAAAACCCAACAACTCTATTCCAAGGAAAAGAATCTTTTCCCTTCTCAAGAGCTGGGTTACGCACAGAAATATGAAGCCCTCTGTTTCTAGCACAGGAGTAAATCCTATATTAAGCGGTTTGGGTTATGCCATGAATCCGTATCAGTGTGTAGTATTTAACTTTTTTTTCAAGTTTCACAAATTTTGGAGCAATGAGATCTAAAGGTTAAAGAAGCATGTAATTAAAAAGCAAAGATTTAAATGGGTTGGCTTTCAATACAATGTGGTAGTAGACAACTATTGGTTTAACTTTTGGCAGGTTTCCTGGAGAGCTCCTTTCTGTTTTGTTCAGTGGCAAAAAAGGTAAAAAGGGGTACACGACTTTTTTTTTCCCACTTCATCATTTACATCTCTATTAGGTCTCATTTAATTCTCTTTTCTTTTCTTTTTTCTTTTCTTTTTTCTTTTCTTTTCTTTTCTTTTCTTTTCTTTTCTTTTCTTTTCTTTTCTTTTCTTTTCTTTTCTTTTCTTTTCTTTTCTTTTCTTTTCTTTTCTTTTCTTTTCTTTTCTTTTCTTTTCTTTTCTTTTCTTTTCTTTTCTTTTCTTTTCTTTTCTTTTCTTTTCTTTTCTTTTCTTTTCTTTTCTTTTCTTTTCTTTTCTTTTCTTTTCTTTTCTTTTCTTTTCTTTTCTTTTCTTTTCTTTTCTTTTCTTTTCTTTTCTTTTCTTTTCTTTTCTTTTCTTTTCTTTTCTTTTCTTTTCTTTTCTTTTCTTTTCTTTTCTTTTCTTTTCTTTTCTTTTCTTTTCTTTTCTTTTCTTTTCTTTTCTTTTCTTTTCTTTTCTTTTCTTTTCTTTTCTTTTCTTTTCTTTTCTTTTCTTTTCTTTTCTTTTCTTTTCTTTTCTTTTCTTTTCTTTTCTTTTCTTTTCTTTTCTTTTCTTTTCTTTTCTTTTCTTTTCTTTTCTTTTCTTTTCTTTTCTTTTCTTTTCTTTTCTTTTCTTTTCTTTTCTTTTCTTTTCTTTTCTTTTCTTTTCTTTTCTTTTCTTTTCTTTTCTTTTCTTTTCTTTTCTTTTCTTTTCTTTT
>VZTI01000607.1:387597-425369 GCA_013397865.1 Struthidea cinerea
TTCCCTTCCCTTCCCTTCTCTTTTCATAATCGAATAGCCACAAACCTTTAAAATCTCTCTATTTCTTCTGTTTGCATTATTATTTTCAACTACATCAGCCATCTGACAGAAGAAGGGGTGACCAGAAATGAATGTGAAATCCTACATTCTTGATTCAGTTATGCTTTAATACTTCATCATTTTTCCATTACCTTCCTTCCATGTCCTAACATTTTGTTTGGACTCCCGCACCTCTGCTACCTGCAAAACAGAGGTATTCATTGAGCTGTCCACAATGGTTGCTAGGATTTTATTAAGGTTTTTTTGAGAGGTTTTTAGGAGTTTGTTGTAGGCCTGAAAAGTTTAAGGTATTTGCCTCCAGCATGTGTTGTTCTGTCTCTGTAGGCCTTGAGTTTCATTTCCCACTGAATTGACAGATGACTGAGCATTGCATCTTCTCCCCAAATATCAGCCAGCCTTCACATAACAACTGTCAGCTGCCAAATGTACCCTTTCACACTTCCTCTTTTTCCAAGGCATTGATGAATCTGACGAATTGTATGAGCCCAGTTTGGCAAAGTAGCTAAATGTGTGCTTGTTTGTCCTGCTCAGAGGGATGCTTGAACACGTCTGACTCTGGGCCAATTTATGCGTTGGGACTTCAGCACGTGCTTAACTTTAATTATATGCTTAAGTGTTCTGCTGAACAGAAATGGGATGGTGTGCTGGTTTGGACAAATTTGGAGGAAAATATCCTCTGATAGAAGGCAGGTTACAACCACCCCTCTCCCACCAGGTTCGGGGAAAAAAGAAATTTTCCTCATAGAAAAGTGAAAGAGATAAAAAACCTATTTATTTAACAAACACACAGGAAAAGAATAATAATGCTAAATAATGAAACCTCTTGCTGTGGAGAGAAACCTGGGAAGATTTCAGAGTCCTTCTGTAGGTGTGGTCTCTCTCCTCCTCCTCGGAGCTGGGTCGGTGTGGGCCCGCCTCCGGGGCCTCAGTGGAAAATTCTCCCGATGTGTTTGGATGTTGAAACAGTCCAGAAGAGAAGAAAGGAAAAACCAAAGTCCCAGGAAAACAAAGTTCAACTCTCCGTCTCCCTCTGAAGAAAAGGAGCCGAGAGCTGGCTGAAAAGCAGGAAGGGAGCTTCCTCCGCTCTTGCTACCGCAGCAGGAGAACACAGAGGAGTGTGTATCTGTGTCCTTGAACAACTGTTTTGAAAAGTTCGCTTGGTTTTTTCCTCTCCCCCCTCTCAGGCTCAGTTTAAAGGCACAAAAAAGGCACACAGTTAATTTCTGGGCATACAGCAGTGATAGGGGATGCACATCATAAAGTCACCCCAAGATGGGTGTCAATAGCAAGAACCCTTTTTGTTGTCCATCTTCCCAGTAACTTAAAAACCCAGCTCTTATCTTTGTTCCATTGCTTCCTGTGCACTTCCATAGAGGCATCTGTGTTTTGATAGTAAAATTGCTAAACTTCCATAACAACAGCTTTTACAGGAAGTTTTCAACAGGAAATATTCTCTAATCTTTGCTTGTTTTCTGACCTTTTACTTCTAACCTTCATTTTGACACTAAGTCCAAAGTACTCCGGGAGTTGAGCACATGTGAAGTGACAAGCAACAAACCCAAAAAACTTAGAATGGAAAAGTTTGTTAATCAAACCACTTGCATTTTAAATGTTTTCTAAAGAGTGTGTTTCATCCCAGTTTCTAATGAATGAATTATTTTATAATAGTTTTAAGCTCCAAAAAAAGAGCAGTTTTTTGGGAGAACTTCTATGTGTGCCACGGTGTCCCCACATTTGACACACCTGATTTGACTTCAGCTGAGACCTCATAGTGCTTTCTATGGTAAAATATCCAAAGAGATAGGAAAATCACCTTTTTGAGAGGGATTTTTCTGTGTGGCTTTAAATTTTATAAAGCCCCACAATAGCCTAACTCCAATTTCTGTTTAATCCTTTGCCAACCAATGTACTTATTACTGAGGAACTCATTCATTTTTATTACCTTTTCCCATCATATCTATAACATTGTAGAGCTGTTATTTCTGAAAAGACATCAGCGTAAAGATAATGCTGTTGAGCTCCTCTCAAGAATGTCTGACTGTAGTTCCTATGCACACAAACACCACTCATGCTGGTAACATCAGGGTCCTGCCTGAGGTCGACAGCTCATGTAATCTCTGCTGGGTCAGTGTTGTCTGGTTTTCACCCTGTGGTAGCATGACAGCAATGAAAGAAAATATTTGCATGCTTTTAGGTAAATCCAAAAGGCAATGCTTGCATGGGCCTTTTGGTCAAGCCTGGAGGGACTCTAGCTGGAGCTGTTTATTGTGTGTGACTTGGGTAGTTACAGATTCATGACTGCAAAACAGAAATGGTGGTGTTTTGTATGGGGGAATTCCTCCTGAAAGCCAAAGGGTTGTATCAAGAGGAGCTGCTCAGAAAAGAGAGATTTCTGCATCTGGCAATATTGGATTTCATGTCTGTAAAGCAAAAACGAAGTTATGCACATAACAAACATAAACACATTGTAAAATGCATTCAGACCAGATTCCAAACACATTGAACACTGCATGATTTAATGATGGATAAACTCAGAAAAATACCCCACTGGGGGGAACTACAGACTCCAAAATGACAGCTGCTATCATTCCAAAACAAGTAATTGTTTATAAATGAATATTTTTTATGATAAATTATTGAATTACGTGAAAATCAGATGACTGCCTGCTGCCAAATTTGTTTTCAGTTTCACAAGACAGAATGGAATGTGCTGCAGACGGTGAGTGAAATTAAAAGCTGCTGGTCTTTGCCCACTAAAGGCTGATATTTTTCCTTAGACATTTCCAGTATCTCATAAACCTGATAAATAGTGGTCCCGGGGAATGGGTATCTAGCTAGATATACAAAATATTTTAGATATATAGGATTTCAGGGAATCTCTGCCTAATCTGAGCCAGTTGCAGTGTAAGTTACTATTTCATATTCATTTTGTGTTGATTTCTCATTCAAACCCACAGAGCCCCAGCATGAGAACCTCTAATTCTTGCAGGGACTCTCAAGGTTTTGGGGGTTTTGAAGTTCTCCTTTCTATTCTCTCTTGTTTGCATTTGAAACATTTGAAAATACACTTTTCTTTGTATGTTTTTGTCTAGTTTCAGTCGAGTCCTTGCCTTCCCCCCACATTTGAACAGGGTGACAATAACCTGAAGTTATTATTAACCTGAAGTGGCTGTTTCAGCTGAATCACATCTAAGATTATCTAAGTCCTCGAAGTGAAGCTTCCAGCACAAATGGCGCTGAGTGTTCTGCGTGAGAGATGGTCAAGACCACAGAGTCCAACTGATCCTTAACAGCATTTTCATTCTGCCAAGTCCTTCCCTCAGTCAGCTGCTCCATTCACAGGGATGAGTTAACATTGGTGGCACGAGCTCTCTGCTGGGAACAAAATGCCACATGTAATCTATCTTGTCCCAGAGAGCCACTGGGACACCTCAGCTAAGTCCTGTAATTGCAGCCTTGGCATCAGATCAGAATTTTAAAAGACAGCACATCTGTATCACATTTGTTTACACTGCTTCACATAGCTTCCTGACTGCTGTAGAACTGGATCTTCACTGCATCCTGCTATCAGGTAAGCATTCTGAAAACATGCCATAAGTACATCCCTGCTTCCCCAGCAGAGAAACATAACTGATCCCCATCCCAGCGTGGGCAACAGCAGGGGCAAGGCTTTAACAACAAGAAAGTGTGCAATCATAATTTCCCTGTTAAAACCTTTCAGTTGCTCTCAGACTGTGGCTCAGAGTCCACCTTAATTGTAAATTTTACATTTGTGGTCAAAAAAATACTCGATTGACTTTTCTGCCTCTTACTTTTCTAGCAGTTGTAGCCCATTGGTACACCGGCCACAAGCTCTTTGCTTTAACTACACGTTGTGTAAAGAAAAGGATGCTGATGGGTTTGAATCTGAAAGCAGATGTCTATGGTTACACATATATGTGCATGATTTTATGTACATGCATATATACACACATATACTCTCACAATTTGTGTATCATATATTTAAAGGTTGACCTATTTGTCTGTGTCATTTGACAGAAAAATAACTGCCAAATTTAATAAAATTAAGGCAGTTTTAAGAATAAAAGCTTCTTAGTTGTTTCCCCCATCTGAACTTTGCCTTCATATCCTTCTGCACACTAAACACTAGATTCGCTTCCCTCTACTCTATTTGTAAATGGTCTAAATCATTGTGGTGGTGCGACAGACAGCATGATGAGGAGTGGAAAACCAGGTTGGGTAGTAATAGACAATAAATGGAATGTCCACAAGCTCATTATGAGTAGACCAAAAATCCCCATCTTGATATAAGACTAGCTGTCACAGAAGCAAAACTCAAATGTATTGGAAGCTTTCAAATGTACACAAGGGTGCATACAGACTTCTTCTGTTTCTAAAGACTAAAAGCTGAGGTCTTTTAGCAATTTCTCTGCCCCTCCTTTCTCTACTTTTTCTCCTACTTTTCTCCATTCTTTTCTACATTAAATTGCATGAAAGATCACTTTCTAGAGCATGCTCATGCCATAAGTGAATTCTGATGTCTTTATGTGATACAAATCTCTTCACAATTCAAGCACTCACCACTTAAATAGTTTTTGCTTGGCAAAAGCTTGTATGTGATGACCCCGACTGTCAGTTGCTTCTGGATATGGCATTCAGCTTCTTTTGATGTTTTTTCTCAGAGCTGTTTGAACAGATCACCTTGTGGTGAGCTTCAGATTTAGGCAAACCCACTGACTTTCACCAGTAACAGCAGTGGGCCCCAAGCAAAGAGATTCCTGCCAGACTGTGTAGTACAGGGCTGGATAAAGAGGGCTTAGTTTCTCCACTGGGAAGGGAAGTGAAGGACAGAAGTGGATTGAGGCTTTTAGTCTTTCTGATCCAGAGATAAGACCCTCACAAAGCCTAGTCAAGGTTATCCACCTTGCATTATAAAGTAAAAAATAACATCTTCAGATCCATAAATAATCGGTCCCAAGGATAACATTGAAGCAAGTGATGACTAGCAGAAACTGCTGCTATTAAACTGCAATGGACCAAGGGCTATAGAAATTGTACATTTGGCATTCAGATGCTTTCACCTTTTCATGACTATGCATGGTTCAGTCAAACCATGTTATGGAATGTTAAGTTGTGCCGCATCAATAGTAATGGACCAGGAATTATGACATGTTTTATGTTATCATTCATTTAAAACAGATAGTTTAGATTTCAGCCACAAGCAAAAGTTTATATATAATATATTTATTACAAACAACAGTGAACACTTAAGAGCTATTATTTTAAATCTAAATGACATTGTGTTTAGTATCCATTTCCTCCGGCTCTGCAATGTGCAGCCTGTGGTGTCTGTCATCTTTCCCTGGAGCTCTCCTGGATACGAAGTGACAACTTCTCACAAGTTACCAGAAACAGGAGAAAATGTGGAGCCCCGCTCCAATGAGCTGTTTCACATTACAAAAATTTACAATGAGCATCTGACAGAAGAAAAGCAGTGGAGCTTGAGATGGGAATATCACGCAGTAAATCGCTTGCTATTATCCATGTTGACAATATGGGGTGGGGAGGACAGTATTTAAACAAAAAACACATAAGGAAACACATTGAATTGGTGAGAGGGTTCCTTGTGTACCAAAACTAAATGGTGCTTCTGAAAATCTTGCCAATGTCCATTTTATAGACAACATTGGGTCTGGACATACAGCTTGTGCAGGGAGCGGTAGATGGCTGTGCAGAAGGAAGGGACTGTGGGTCCTCCCCTGCCCCCCCCAGCATCCCTGGCCTATCTCTGGGTCAGCCCATTGAGCTGCTGCTTCTCCAGCCTTTCCCATGGCTGAGCACATGCAAGTGCAGAGGGTACCAAACCTTCCTGTCCCCACGTGCAGGCAGGGAACCCTGTTTGCAGCCCTGGCACAGCCGCGCTAGCTGGGGCCACCACCGGCTGCCATCAGCAAAGGTGTGAAATGGAACATCCTGCCCCGTCCTGTCCTCTCACTGCTGTCTGCCTTTCCCGTAACAGAAGACCTGAATAAAAGTTTTCAGCTTACCTGCTCTTTTTCCCTCCTTGCCATATGCAGACACTCTGCCCTCCACAGCCAAAACAAGGGCCATGGGTGCTAACTGGAGAGGAATGGGTTCCCTAGCCCCACTTTATAAATGCCTGACCAGTGAAACCAAAACCTGCCATTCTGAATTATTCTGGGTTTAATGACTTCTTTGAACGAAGGCAGTAGTGGGCTGTCCCCACCACTGTGATCGAGCTGTTGTGCTAGGCAAGACTGAGCAGTCCTTGCCCCCTCGGTGTTCTCAACATGAAGTGTAGATGAACTGCAATACGTTAGGTCTCAGGACGCTGCTTCAAGTGGAAATAAAGCAAGCAATTTGGAGAGTTTTCAGGTGCTTCACATTTTCATTTTTGTCTTTCTACACAAATAAAAAGGCTTAAACTATTATTCAGTCTCCACTCAAAGTATAATTTTGACATTTGGAAATCTGATTTTGTGATCAGAAACACATGTAGAATAGAATTTAGAAGTCAGCAAAGACTCCAAGCATGATTTTATTGGGAGCTTGGGTATGCCCTTCAGAGTAATTGGGATGTGGAATGTGGAAGTAGTTTTTACAGGAAAATAGGGATAAGGCCTCCTGTAGCCAGCCTCAGGCAATGGAGCGAGTAAAATATCAAGAAGAATTCACATTCAACTTGATAATAAGGTTTCCTAGCATGTTAATTAAATGAAGTCTCACATCCCCAGCCCTGTTGTTTTAAACATTTTAAGGCATTAACATTGCACAATAGAAACATAATTTCCCCTCTCTCCAGATGTCTACACTAATTTGATTTTCCTAGTTGTTAGCTTTAAACTTTCTATGAACATGAAAACGTATCCTTTCAGCAGTGCTGTTGTATTTTTCCCCTTCATTCTTCCTTACTCATTTTGGGTACTAATTGGCAACAGTGTTTTTTAAAAATAAATTCTTCAAGTGGGACAGCTTTGCTGTTTATCCTATACTGAGGCACTGTTTTCCACAGCTTGACTTTGAAAGAAAACAGTGGGAAAGCAACATCCATTTGGTCCTGAGGGTCTGAGCCTTCACAGATAACATGAAGGAGATTTAGGGAGCAAGGTAAAGCCAGAGGAAACCTCATAAATCATATCCCATATTTCTGCTCTTTAAAGTATTGGCTTGATTGGGAATAAGTTGCTAAAATCCCTTTGGGAACGCAAGTGTATGCACCTCCTTCGAGCTCTTTGCAGTGACCCAGGGGTGGATTGGGAGACAGTGACTGTCCAAAGCAATTGGGTGTATGGGGTGCAGGTATGTGTGTGTGCTGGCAAAATGCTCTCTGTACAAATGGGGGAACTGGAGCTGTGCTGTAGTTGTGTGTATACTGAGAGAAAGCTCTGCAGCTGATGAGGAAGGCACCAAGATCCCCTGCCCTCAGTCATTTTACTCAGGCATTTCTCCAGGACACGGACAGGGGCAATGATCCTGAGGATCATTGTCACAGGTTCAGGACTCATTTCAAAGCCAGAAGCTGAAAAATCCTGCTATCAACTTATTGCCAGGAAAAACTTTTACACATTGGAGACAAAGGAAAACCTCTCACCAGCAAAACCCACATCTTTTTGAGTTAAAAATTAAGTTTAAAAATACAATTTAAAGACAATACACATAGATAGTCTTCTGTCTTGATTGGTCCAGTGTGCCTTGGTTCTCTTGCAGGAACCATGCTAGTGGCAGACAGGCCAGCAATCCCAGACTGGGCTTGGTTGGGATAGAGTTAATTTTCTTCATAATGTCTTATGTGGGACTATGTTTGGGATTTGTGATGGAAACAGTGTTGATAATACAGGTATGCATTAGTTATTGCTGAACAGTGCTTGCACAACATCAGTATGTTTCCTCTGTCTCACACTGCCCTGCCAGAGAGTAGGTTGGGGGTCCACATGAAGCTGGGAGGGCTGCAGCTGAGACAGCTGACCCCAGCTGACCAAAGGGACATCGCAGAACATCCCAGAACATATTATGTCATGTTTAGTACAAATTCTGGGATGGTGGAAGTTGGCGGGAGCTACTGTTGCTCAGGGGCTGGCTGGGCATTGGTGTGTTGGTGGTGAGAAATTGCTTTCATTTGCATTACTTGTTTTTCATGGATTTTGTGTTTTTCCTCTCTCTTTCTTAGTTTTTTTCCTTCCTTTTTTTTTTTTTTTAATTATTAAGCTGTTCATATCTCAATTACTTTTCTCACTTTTATCCTTCTTCCCCTCATTCCACTGTGGGGCAGTGAGCAAGCAGCTGTGTGGTGCTTAGCTGCCTACCAAATTTAAACCACAACCATCCCCAAATTTAAACTATATTAATAAAAGAAACCAGAAGCTCGACTTTTCCCATGCTGTTTAGTTCTCTGCATTCTCCCTGGTGCAATTTTGGCCTATACTACGTGGTTTTAGTGAGAAAGCATTTTCCTGTACGGATGTGAGCCATTCCACATGCTGTCCTCAGAAGCAAAACCAGACTCCCAAAACATACTATTTGTTTCCATAGTTTTAGCTACAGATTCAGTCCCAGATTCATTCCCAACCCAGAACAGTGGGATCACAAAAACTTCATTGTCACCTCCAGACGGTGAATTCTTCTGGAGCTCACTGTTCCCTTCACTCTCCAAGGAGCTGAGGAAAAGCAACACTCAGTATCAAGGGTCCCTCTCTCCTCCTAATTCTTTCTGCGCTTTGTACAGACAACCTGACCAAAGTTTCCTTTTGAGTGTTGCACATGGCCTAACATGAACCAAACTCTACACTGAACTGTCTGTCTGTCCATAGCCCTTAATGGCTCTTGTGAAGGCTCAGGACCTGAAGTGCGCAAGGTCTGGCACTGATTTGCTGTGGGACAAAAGCATTTTATCCGTATCTCTCTTCCAAATTTTAAATCCTAATTATAAGAGGAGCCCTGATTGCTTCATTTCTGAACCATCCCATAATGGAAGAAATACACCAGAATTTTCATGGAGGAATTCCTATGAGCTTTTCAGGCGTGTTTCACATAAGATGTATACATATTTTACTTCCAAACATTAATATGGAAAGTTACATGGGAGACCCTGCTCCTCTTCCCTGAAGTAAGGGCTAAAATCCTCTGTAATCTATAAGGATTCAGGTTTGATTCATACTTTATTTGGAAAGGCTGTGAAAGCAAGGCAGTGAAGTGATTTGTCTCATTACAGAATCAGGTCAGTAGCAAAACCTCGACCCACTCCCCTGGGTTTCAAAATTTTTCAGTCACCTCCTCAAATGGGCTTAGAATTTAATGGCCAGTCTGAAATCATATGGGATCACATGAATAATTTTTTTCCTGCCTGGGCAAACGCTTCAAAGAGAGCTCAGCAGCAAGAGATCACACTTGCGGCATTCAAAAGGGTACTGAGTTCAGATGTGAAGTATGGAAAATCAGATTTCTGAGAGACTTGTTTGTAAAATAAATTATAATGGGAAAATACAGTTAATGAGAGTGTTGTCATTAGAGGGGTTAGAGAATTTTTAGCACAGTATACCGTACAGCACTATTACAGGCATAATCTATTAGCATTTTTAAACCCATAAATCTGACTGGTCTCGGTGAAATGAAGGAAATTCCTTCCACTGTGGTGGTAAATATTTCATTAAATGGATTAGGAAAGCCAAAGCCCATCGACAGTTGGAACTGGTGAGGGATATAATGGGCAGCAAGAAGAGCTTCTGCAGCTCAGAAGGTCCTTGACAGCAAAGGAAAAGCTAGGCTCAGTGCTGAATGGTGTAGGGGAGCTAGTGACACCAAACATGGAGAAAGCTGGAGTGCTCAATGGTTTCTTCACCGTAGTCTTTACAGGTAAGAACACTCTTCAGGAATCCCATGTTCCCAAGACCAGCCAGAAAGCCTGGAGCAAGGAAGACTTACCCTCAGTAAAGGTCAATAAAAAAGGAACGCTTTAAGAAACTGAATATAGACAGATCTATGTGACCTGATGGATGCGTCTGTGCCTGTGAGAGAGCTGGCTGATGTCCTTGTAAGGCCATTCTTGATTATGCTTGAAAGGCCATGGTGTACTGGGGAGGTTCCTGCAGAATGAAAGAGACTAAATATCACTCTGTATTGGAGAAAGGCGAGGAGGAGGAGGATCCAGAGAACCCCAGGTCAGGCATCCGCACCTCAGTCACCGAGGTGATGGAGCAACTAACCCTGGAGACTATGTCCAAACACAGAGAGGACAAGAAGGTGGTTTGGAGTCATCAACATAGATTTACAAGCAGCAATTCCTGCCTGACTGAACCAACAGTGTTTTATGACGAAATTACTGGCTTGGTGGAGAGGAGAGCAATGGTTGTTGTCAACACTGTCTCCTGTAACATCCCTATGGACAAATGGAGTAAGTATCAGCTAGATAGGTGGTGGTGATTGAAAACTGGCTGAACTGTGGAGCTCAAAGGGCTGTGGTTAGCAGCATAAAGTCCACTTGGAGGCCAGTCACTAGTGGGGTACCCCAGGATGGATCTAGGTCCTACATTGTTAATTAGTTTCATTAATGACCTGGGTGATAAGGCAGAGTGCACACACTTTTTGAAAGATACAAAACTGGGAGGAGAGGTTGGTAAACTGGAGGGCTGTGCTGACATTCATGGGATAGGGACAGGCAGGAGAATTGAGCCAACAGCCGTCTCATAGAGTTCAAGAAGGTGTAAATTCCTGGGGAGGAATAACTCCTATGCACCAGAGCATACTGGAAGCTGACCCACTGGAAAGCAGCTTTGCAGAAAAGGCCTTGAGAGTCTGGATGGTCACCAACTTGATCACAAGCCAGCAATGCATTCCTGCGACAATAAAAAAAAAAAGAGCCAGCAGTCTCCTGCATGGCATTAGGAAGAATGTTGCCAGCAGGTTGAAGAAGTTGATTCTTCCCCTCTGCCCAGCACTGGTGAAACACACCTGGATGCTGTGCTCACATCTTCACATCTGGACTCCCCAGTACATGAGAGACATGGACATATGGGAGCAAGTTTGCTAAGGTGTTTAAGGAACTGCTCGTTTGTCATATGAGTGGCTGAGAGAGCTGGGACTGTTCATCCTGGGGAAGAGAAAGCTTGATGGTAATCTCACAAAACTGATGGGACACAACAGAGCTTTTCTATACTGCATAAGTTTGCTGATCTGGTAGAACATTGCATCATTTGGAACAAACCTACCCTATATCATGGTGTCTCGGTTTGGGCAGGCTTTCTCTACTGAAGAGATACTGGTTTCTGACATGGAGTCCTTTGATCACAGGAGACGCCATGTGTATCTTGTCTGTAAGTGCTTCTTGATATGTATATTGAGACACTAAGCCTAAGAATACAGCACAGAAAATGACAATGCAGAATACAGATTAAAAACTGTTAATTATCATTTGTAGTTTTGGTTTCCTTCTTTTAGAAGAATGAAAAAATCAAACTTCAGCAGCCATATCCAACTGTATTATTCCTCATGACAGTATAAAATAGAGAGATGGTTTCACAAACTAGATTAAGAATCATATTTTGTATTGCTGCATAAAATTGCTGAAATTGTATAGAATTCTGTATTGTGGATCACAAGTTATTGTAATCCTTGGAGTAAAAACTCCAAGCTATTTTTTTCTCACACTGCCTGTTTAAGCTACTGGGCAAGTTGTTGCATGAATAAATATATTTCCTTCCTCTGAAAATGTAATATTAAATGCTGTGTTATTGTTATAAAATACAAGTTGATCAGACAGACAGAGATTATTATTCTGACAGCACTGTGCACAAGAGTATCACTGTACATTGAATTTCAGTGTGTAATATGGTATAATGGTAATATGGCAATATATAATGGGCACAAACTGAAATACAGGAAATTCCATTTAAACATAAGACAGGCTTTTACTTGCTGTGAGGGTGTTTGAACCCTGGCACAGGTTGTCCAAAGTGTTTATGGAGTCTGTTCTTGGAGATATTAAAAAAAAAGTGGACACAGCCCTGAGCAACCTGCTATAGCTGACCCTGCTTTGAGCACAAATTTGGACTGGATAACCTCCAGAGGTTCCTTTCAACCTCAGCAGTTTTGTGATTCTGTGAAATGCTGTGATTAGATTACACAATGTCTGAAAGGAGAAGCTGCTTGTAAACCTTTGTGCTCCAGCCACCCTGAGCCAGTGGTGAACCAAGACTCAGACTGGTGAGAAAGACTTCAACACTCTTTGAAACTGAGGAACCTCAAAGAGTTTCTGAACTGCTATGGCTGGAAATGCCAAGATGAGACCCAGGCACATATACTGCCTTGGCTTCGGCAGTAAGGGTCGTAGGACACAGTGCTAAGGGGAACCATGGCTTGGCCCAGTGAGTGATTACCTGGAGAAATGAAAGAACCAGGTCACTGGGGACATGTAGCAGAGTGCAGGGGCACCTACAGAGTCCAGTTACACCCCATTGCTCCGGATGTCCCTTCTGGACGGCCACAATCATCTGTGTGCCATTCAGCATGGCACTATTAGGCTTGGGGTGAGAAAAGAACATCAGAGTGAGAACAGTTCGGCTTCCATTCCTAGAAGCTTTCAACTGCCTCAGACTGTATAAAGCCCTGAGCAAGCTGGTCTGTCCTCAGAGTTTACCCTTCTTTGAGGAAAACATTATTCTAGAGACCTTCTGAGATCCCTTCCAGCCTGAGTTACCTTGAGTCCTACAAGCAGGTCACACTCACATTTCCCTGAGATGCTGGATGAATTGCAGAGCTACCCAGTTCTGCCCAGCAGAGCCCTGAGCTGATCCTCTGAAAAGTCAGCAGTGTATTTAAGCCATGACACTGGCACTCACCTCTCGGGTTTTGCTGTGGGCTTTGGGGCATGCTGGCAGTGGCAGAGACAGTTACCCTGTGGGGAGCCAGGCTGAAGGTCCCAGCCCTAAGCAGTTCTTGCTTTTCAGGGACACTGTTCGTACCAAACTGCTAATGACTCGCTGGATTTGTATGGCCCACCAAAGGGTGGGTGTGGATGGGAACCCCCCCACCCCAGGTCTGAGAACAGAGCTGCTCAGCAGGGTCTGACCCAAAGAATGTTTCACAGAGGTGGTTGTTTCCTGCTGGCTTGTCTGGGCCTGTGAAGTGAGTCCTGCTGACCTGCTATTACTCACAAAGGCCTTTCTCTGATTATTTTTTGTCTGGGAAAGTTACTTCTATTGTCTCAGCTTATTTATTTATATCTGCCAAATGAGCATTTCACTTTCAGTTCTTTTCAGACGTCAGAAAGGAAGTGTCTTGGCTTTTCCCACCAAAAATCTTGGGCTGCATTCCATGGTAGATGACAGAAGATGGCTTTCTAAGGATTTAATCAATTTTAAATCAGTTAAATTAATGTTATTATGTGAATCTTTCTCACCCCACTGCCTGTTCTGTTCTTTTACACAAGCAGATAGTGTTGTGTGTTCAGAACAAGCCTCAGAAAAATGTTATATTAATATTATCACCATCCTTCTTCCTAGGACCCTACCAGGACCCAGAGTTTATGTATTTTTTCTTCATTCAAAGTTCTTCCTTAAACCCTCAAGACTTTTGTGTGAACAAAATCAAGTCTTAAAGATTCTGAAGTAAGTAGTTTCATTTACACATGGTTGTGTGTGTCTGTAATACGATCTTTTAAAATTGATCTGAGATACCGGACAAAGTGTTCCTTGCTAATAGCTGGTCTCACACAGCAGAGGTTTCTTTTGAAGTATCAAGCATGGATACATGATCCTGTTTAATGGCAGCACTTTAAATTTCAGGCTGGTTAATTCTATGTGAATTCTTCTCATCTGTTTCATATTTCTCGTACACATTACTGTAAAACAAGCTGTACCCATTTCTGTCAGTGAAACCACTGTCCTAACCTACCATTTTTCTTAGAATCTGATAATAATGGTTGACTTTACCTCAAGAGAAAAACCTACAGGCAAACATGTCACACATAGCACAGTTTGACTAAGAACAGATACATGCCACTGGTCATAAAGGGTAAACACTTAAGACATTTAACCCAGCTGAGAAGTACTAAATGGAAGGCAGTGGTCATCTGGCTTTTGAATCACCTAATTGACATGTCAGAAAATAAGCATTTTATTGACAGAAGGTGATTGCAGAGAAAAGTAATTTTTCATTTAAATGGCCAGATACTTCCCTTCCTCCTTCCCTTTCTATTTGCAGCACAGGGGAACATTTTGTTAAGAAAGCAAAACTACCAAAACCAAACCCTTTGTTACTTTATTTTTGCCTACACAGCTACCTTCTGATAATGATTTTCCTGACTGCAATCATCTACAGAGGATTCCAGCGTGGAATAGTTTCCAAATTATGTTTGCTCTCAATTTTTCTAACTTTGGATGCCTTTTGAACTATGTTAGGATTCGACTATCCCTGAGAAACCACTCAAATCTCACGCAATGCAGTGGTAATTCTTGTGCAGTGAAATCACCCAGTCTTACCCAGTGTAATTCCACTGAAGTTGCCCTTCCTGGTTCTCTTTGGTACCAGCTGGTGATATGTGGTGGGGAGAAGAGGGTTTCAAGAGTATTCCAGTACAGGGCTGTGAGTTTTTTGTTTGGGTTGTGTGCACCACAATTTCCTTCTTTAGTTCTCCTCAGCCATAGCAATACCCTCCTGTTGGTGTAGAACACAGAGGATAAAAACAGTTGAGGGCTGCTCTCAGCCCTGACAGGGTGTCCTGCTAGGACTGACTGCCAGTGCTAGGCACATGTACCAACATGGACAACTGTCCCCATGCCAAAAAGCCACTTGACTTGATCTTGAGCCCTATTTCCATGAGGACAGGTAAGGATGACTGCAAAAGGGCAAAAGCTGTCACCATGGCTTTGCAGTGCTGGTCTCAAGACCCAGATTCACACCACACCATCCCAGGCACCTAGCCCTATATCTGCTTAAAGGAGAAACACAACCCACCAGTGACCATTAGGGTTGTCTTTGTCTTGTCTGGCCCTGCTGTGGTCTGCCCTGTCACTGCCTCCCCCATCACCCGGGTCTAGGGCTGCACTGTATCTTGCCAGGTCATCAGGCTTGCCAGATGTGGTCCCTGTTGCTTGCCCCACTACCACAGGCTTCCCTTCACACACACATGCCACACAGGAGGCCTCCACCTGTGCTGGTGACAAGTATCCTTTGCAGGAGAGCTAGATCCAGGGTAAGCCAAACAATTTTTTTTGTCTCAGAAGCCTTCAGTGACTCTGCCCAGGGAGAGCATAAAGAGCAGCAGCTGCCATGGAAGAGGGCTCAAGGTGAGGACAAAGGAATGAGGGTGATCACAGAGAGGAACATCTCACCTTTGTCCTGGGGAAGGTAGCTGGAGATGCTGGGGCAGGGCAGCCTTCTACAGCCCAGGGAGCTAGCGCTGTCTGGCTGCAGTCCTCTGCACAGCCCCTCTTCCCCACAGCAGCATAGCTCCAGCTGTCTATAAGCCCTGTTTTTATGAGGTTGAAGGCACAGAGACATTAGTTAATACAGTCTGTGAGAGCACTGCGTGGTGCTGTCAGCCTGGAGTCTCGCTCTCTGTGGAGATAAAGCACTGCCTCCCCATACCCTGAGAGGAATTTTGCAGATATTGACCTGCCTAGGTTCTTTTCTAAGCAGTACTGTTAAGAGCCTCTGTTGATAAGGACAGGCAAACTATTTTACCCTTCGTACTTGGTTATGATGGCCCAACACAATACCTCTACTTTTGGAAGAAGCAAGGAGGGTCAGCTAAAATGCTTTGCCTTCCCATACAGCAAAGCCTTCATTTGTGTGCTGTCCAGATTGTGTTTGTGGCATTCATAAGATTTCTTGCCCTTGAAGCTGCTAAGAGATGAGATCAACTTTTTTAAATTTTTCTATTTACACGCAAAGAAAAGAAAGTAATTGGAGCCTATTCATGTTTATAAAGCCCTAACACATCATTAAACTCAACAGGAAAATATCACTCTAGATGAAATGTGAAGTTTTTACATGTCTGCTATAGGATCCCTCATCCCGCACACTGTTTTGAAGATGGAGTTGTTAGAACTATCACCATTCTCTCTGCTTCTTGCAAGGCCTGTTTTATAATGTGTTGACTCAAAAAGGCCCTTAAATATGTGTGCAGTGGGAATCAACTGAGACAGTAGCCATGCTGGCTTCAGCACAGCAACTTATTTTTAGCATCAGAGTATTGAGAATGAGATTTATTTTCAGAAGAAACATCCAATTATAGAGATGGCTGTTGTTTTTCTATTCCTTTCAAATTCATCTAGCAAAAGCAGAAATGTGATGAATATCTGAGCCAATTTCTATTTTAAGAGCCACTTACGGAGGTTTTGCAGCTAGACAAAATAAGAGGTTCAAGACGGCAACAAAAGGGTATGGAGAAATCATTGCCAAGGTAAAATGTTACAATATTAATTAGAGGAAAAGCCCTTTAAAATACCATCCTACTACTCATTACTAATATTCATTGTTACGAATACAACACGGTTCTTCTGAGTCATTTACTCAGAAAATATCTGGATGATCACCCTACCCTGGAGAGCTTCAAGTCTACATGCTCTCAGGGTTTCCTCTGGAAGTAATATGTTTTCAGAACTGGATGGGGAGTTAGACCATTCATCCTCTTTTCACCCAACCATAATTCTTCTCCAAAATATGTTATATCCACTCGTAAGGAGAAACTTAAACAACAGGTATGTAGGACTGTCCCCATAGTTATGTGTGTCATGGAACAGGATCTCTCCTCAGGGCACTTCCTATGCAAATAGACATGTGAACAAGCCCGGGGGGCTATAATGAGAACTCTCAGAACAAAGATAAGTTGATTATGTGTTCCAGATTTGAAACCCCCCAATGACATCACGCCCCCACTTCCCAAGATCATTTGGCGTAACATCTGTGTGTAATGCTAGTGCGGTCTTGATAGTTACTGGAGCAAAATCTCAAGTAACATCTGTGGCCTCATTAAGAACCAGGCCTGTTTGCCTTCCTTTAAAAACTACTTTTGGCTTGTGTCACCCGCTGATTTGTGACTTGTGTCTGTATTTGCTCTGTTCCCAGTGATTTCAGTAAGTTGAAAAGTGTTCAACATCCCTGAGCCCTGTAGATTCCTGTCCCATCTCTGATCTCTTCTCACCTGAGCAAAACTAGGAAGAAATGCTTACTGACCCAAATCCAAAAGTATGTGATTTCTACAGTTGTTCTAAAATATCCCTGCTTGCATTTCAGTCCCGTATGTAGAGGGGGAAAGCGCCTGGGCAGTGTTTTCCTGGAACTAATTATGCCAAATTCACAGAGGCATCTGGGGATCTAATTCCCATTGATTTCCTGGGATGTCTAAAGCCCTTTGTGAATGTAGGTCTCTCAGTCTAAGGATGAAAATATATTCTCATATTACTAGTCCTGGGAGAGAAGTCCAGCAGGAACCATAGGTTTTGCTTGCTTATGAACTGGCAAGCATCAAGGCATCTCATTTGGTTTCGCTCAATACTTTCAAATAAACCACAATTTTCTCTAAAAGCTGTCTCCATTCTAAAAGTTCTTGTGTCCAAACACCCAAATGGCTCATCCTTACTTGGCCTACTAGGAAATATTTCCATTGCATTTCAGGAGACAGAGGTAGATGATTATGAGCCATGTCATGGACTGTCCTCTCTCTTTCCACCTTTGCCTTCCCTACCACAGGCAACACACATCTCCAGCTCTCTCCTTGATGTTATGTCCTGCACACCAGACAAACACAGAATATGAAAACCCAAGCTTGCTATTAATTTTACAGAATCTTCCCTCCCCCTCCCTTCTCTTTTTCCATCTGAGGACTGACTGTTGGAGCTCCTCCATGCTTGGGGATCTGGGATAGAAATAAATAAATGTTGATTTGGGGCCTCCAGGGTGCCCAGGAACAGCCCCCTGAGTCTCACCAGAACAGAAAACAACTTAAATATCTGTGCCTATGCAGGCTTCTGAAATGCCAGAGTTAGACTTAGTGACTTCTCAAATCATGAATTCAGCATCTAGCTAGGAAGAAGTTTGTTTCTGATACTATATGGCATAGAAATAGTGTGTTAGCACATGCCATATAGACACATGTTTGGGCACAGACTCCTTATCTGAACCATAATCATGCAGGGAGACAAAAATACCTTTTATTAGAAGAATTAAATTATCTAAAACCAAGCATGTTTTCACCTACCTTCATGTTTAGGCACTTCTATTACCCATTGACCACTTTCTGTCAGTTTATTTTAATCTCTCAAAGTATTTAAAAGTATACCTCACACACACCACTGTACAGGGTCATAGGCAGCCAAACTCCCTGGAAGGCAGATAAGGATGTTAGGCTCCTCAAAAATGAGATACAGGACCCGGGTGAGAGATGAAGCAGCAGTGGAGATGAGTCCTCCATGTACCTCTGGTGTCAACCAGAAGGAAACCATGGCAATGCCTGGGGAAGGGAGACAGTCAAGCAGACAGTCAAGCAAACACCCTCCGTCTCTTTCTTCCTTTCCACTCTCCCCCAAGGAAATCTGAGCCTGTAACATGGACTTGGCATGAAACCTGGGCCTGATTTTCAGGCTGTTAATGCATAACACAACCTTGATAACTCACTGAAATCAAACAAGATGGTAATTTAGACATGTTAGAAATTACCTATGATGCAAGCAGGGAAAAACTTTTAAAAATTACACACTGTGTTGTACATCCATATACACAGCTCACTGTTCAGAGCTCCCGAAGAGAAGCAGCCTTGAAAAGAAAGGCAGGTCTGCAAAACACTGCATACATGACATAAAGAAAAATGGAGTACTCTCTTAAACAGATAGCCCACCTCCACTATAGCGTGTCACATGAAACTTGGGAACCAAGTGGCAGGCATGGTAGAACTGTATCAGTAAATTTAGTCTTGTTGGTGAAAAAAATCCACCAAAGATAGAACACAGTGTCAGAGGTAAAATAAAGTTATTTGGAAATAAGCTATTTCAAATCCCATTGCGAGGAACACCAGAAATACTGCATTATTACTGCTCCACCCCAGGTAATTGCAATGAGCATTGGCAGGATATCAACAGCAGATTTGTCCCTTCTCTTATAGCTCAATATTAGCTCTGAGAGTCAGAATAACATTTTTGGAGGGGCTGGTGGGTTGTTAAATGTGGAAGGAGAAGAGTTGTTTCGGCATGGACCTTACACTGGGACCCTCCCCAGGTAGCACAGCAGTGGGCATTTGCATGACAGGCCCTTGGCAGCTGCAGCCAAGGCCTCTAAGAACGGATCCGTTTGAGGTTTGGTTTAACAAAAAACGACCAAAACATTAATTTGACTTCCAACATGCCTGCCCTAAGCCTGTCACATCAGGCTTTATAATCAGCTTTGTTAGCTGGATGGGAGAAGCACAGGCTGGGGAGGGCAGCAGGACTGGACAAGAAGCCAAATTAAGCAACACCAGAAGGAGATTTGTAATTTCTGCCTAAAGTCCCATTAGACAATTTTTTCCCACTTTTTGTGAAGCTAGTGCAAAATTCTCGCTCTCTGTAATGAGTTATGAACTCTACCAGCTTGGTGAGTGTGCTGGCAAGAGAGATGCAACCAGCCAGTTTTTCATTTTTGAGTAACTACTAATTTCTAAAAATGTCCACATGAAGCATGTAATAAGCACGTAGAAAGGAGTTCTTTCCAGGTCCATGGAAATGTTTATACTCCCTCTTCTGCCTAAAATAAAAATTATGGGGCAAGTTCCTGGCTTGTGAAGCTCAGTGTGACTCCTTTGAATTTCTTGGCATTTTTCCACCTTCTGCCAGCTGAGAACTTGGACATCCTTAGGTTTTCAGCAAAGTTGACAGAGAAATGAAGAGAAAGAGCATCATTCTCAGCTATCAACTGCAAACATTTGTGCACTGTTCTCACTAAAAAGCAAGCTGCCTTAAAAAGATGAAGAACAGGCTGTTACTTACAGCCTCAGCCTGCAAACAGGAGCGTGTGACCACAAGAGCCCGTAAAGGAAAACTCCATTCTGAATTCTGGGCCTGATAATGCAATTAATAAATAAATAAATCTGCAGTATATTGTCAGTCAAATTAGAGTTTTAGCAAAAGAGAGATCAGAATTATAAAATTCTTCTGAAATTTCCAATAACTGCATATTTGTTTATAAACATGGATCTGGTTGTGTAGAATTTAGAAGAATAAATATCTAGCCTTTACAGCAATTAGACCCCTAAGAGTTTAGACCTATACATTTCCAGTGAATAACAGAGTTCCTATTAAATAATACAATTCTTCACCTCTGGAAGAGATGAAAACTAAAATTCTATGGCTATGCAAGATACAGAGGTACAGACAAACATGCATGGGTGTGTTTCTCACACATCACCTTCCTAAGACATTTCTTATGTTGTATAAAGTTACACACTAACTATACATAAAAGGAGCATAATGCTGCAAAGCCAACAAGTTAAAAGTTAAGAAATGCTGGAATTAAGGACACCATTGTAGAAAAAAGAAACTTTAAAAAATTGCCCAGTATGAAAAAAAAAATCAGTATTTCAGATATTCATTTCAGTTTGGAACAAAAATATTAAACAAACAAAACAACAACAACAAAGAAGAAGAAAAAAAAAGAAAAAAAGAAAAAACACCCACAAAAAAATTCTGTCACTGGGCTTCTCTGCAGGCTGAGAATTGTGGGTTTTCATCAACTTTTGCCAAAGATTTCATTTGCCAGTAGGACAGCATGCAAAAGAAGAAGCCAAAGGTCTACAGAAACAGATGCTCTAGTGCGTAGGAGACATTTTACCATCACCATCCATCCTGTCTCCTCAGCCTGGGTCTGCTCCAGCCCCTGCTTCACAGCCATGCACAGAATTAATTCTGTCCAGCTGCTCTTTCCCACTCTCCAAAACCTTTGTATTCCTCTCTTCATGTCTTGCACCTTAGCTGGGAGGCACTGGGAACACCAGAGAGATGCTCTCTGCTTTCCAAGCTGTGCCTGGGGCACCAGGACTTGAGGAAGAAATCTCAGGAAAAGCCCTGCTTAGTCTCTCCCTGCTTCAGCTGGGTTATGCTCAGGGCAGAAAGAATATTTGGATAAGAACAACCAGACTTTAGGTAAAACCTACACAGATGTGGCAGATTGAATTTTCTCACATCTTCATCAAATTTGACCACATTTTCATGGGAACAGGAAAAGGCATATTCTGAGCACTTAAGTGATTTTAAGACACAAGGGCCAAATGCAATGGTGCTAGAATTCATCAGGAGAGTTTCTTTCTTACTCCCTTATTGATAGAAATGTCCAGACTACTTAATTTGATTATTTTCCCAGCTAATTCAACATGGCATGAGAATTTCAGCCCAAACATTTAGGTTCAGTTATGTGTGAGGAAGATGAACTTATATGGGAAACTTCTAAGTGGAAATTGCACTTACCAACTCTTCCTAGGACAGTCTGAAAAAAGTCACCCACTACTGCCTGATGAAAAGAGAACACAAGGAACATCTTAAGAGAATTTGTGATGAACTGTATAATAACTAGAAAGGACAATAACAATACCTGATAATACCGGACAATAATTACAATGCCCCAAGATTGTAGGAGAGGCCCTAGACTCTTCATGAAGCAGACACCTGGCCATACTTTTGTGAGTGTTCTTGAGTGACTCCTTGCGCTGCATCCATCAGTCCTCAGCCAAGACCTAGGGCACCGGCTCCTCCTCCCCATCCAGGGGCTCAGCAGTCGTCCGCATCCAGCAGCATCACCCCACGCTCAGCATGCCCCACACAGTTCCTACCTCTCCACACCACCCACCAGACCCACGTCCCCTCTCTTGACAGCAAGAGATTTGCTGCAAGTTAGAAGGCAAAATAGCTGAGAATGAAGAAGATTTTCTTCTCTCACAGCATCTCAGTGCAGTGGAGAGACTGGTCTCCTCTCACTGAAACTGCAAATATTATGGAACACCTAGAGAATGCTGTGGGTGTAAAGAGATTAAACCTTGCCCTTTGGGCATGACCAAGCTAGGTATGGTGCACCTTAGCAAATAAGAAAACAGAAGAAGTATTTGAATTTTTCAATCCAGAGGAACTTAATCACAGTGCTCTCTGACTTTGTGTCTCAGGTGTTCTAGCAACCCCAAGGAGGTGCCCTTGGAAAGGGGGCATTTTTGCCTGTGAAAAGAACCCTGGGACACATCATCAAGGTCTTTAGGAAAGAGTTTGTTTTGGACATTCAGCTGATGGACTTTACTGTCCCACTGAAGTCAGTGGGACAGTATCTGAATTACTGCAACAAGGAGACGACCTTTTGCCCCAAGGGTTGTAGATTAATGGTGGTGATAGGATTGGCGTCCAAGTTACGTAATATAAAAAAGAGGATCGAGAGAAGAGGGGTCATTACACTTCCCAGGTATAACAAGCAAACTCATCCTCTGGCAGCAGTGGGGTGAGAGCAGCGTGGCAGGAAAACAGCAGGGACTGGTCATCTCAGGGACCCGTCATCTCAGAGGAGCCACCTCAGTGGAGATCCCCACCTGAACAGTGCAACTGAAAAGGGCAAGAAGGGCTGGATCAGAAACAACAGCTGAAAAGTGCAGGATTTAACTACTGGTTTCTGCAGGAGGGGGGAAGAGGATGACTGTGGTTACAGCTTGATAGTCTTGTAACAGCCTGCTGCTTTCTCAAATAACACGGAGTGTGCTCCGTCAAGCAGGAGCCACCAAGCACCTGCTTCCCCTGCGCCCGCATCGGGAGGCTTGGCCAAACATAAACACGCAGGTGAAGAGGTTGAGATGATGAAAGACAATAGACCATTACCAGGGACTTAATGGTGTTGTAAAGGAGATAAATGTCTTTGAAGTAACACCCTTAAAACATGTGACCTTCGGGCTGACCTTTCCTTTCAGGTTATGGTATGCAGATTGTTTTATACTGGCCAGTGCAAACAAAGCAAGCAGAGTTAGCATCTCAGCCCCTGTGATAGGAAAGTACTTGGACATCATGTCCATCTAGACAGCCTGTTGTTTACTTTAGCTTGCCAAAAGTAAAACTCTGCCACAATTACTGCCTTTCAAGACACGTATCTCACACTCCAAATAAAGCAAGCGTATGATTTTCACTAGAATTTCATTAATAAGACCAAATCCTGGAGACAGAGAGCCAAACCCAAATAATCCCTCCAGTCATCATAGGCTTTCTCTATTCTAGAAAAGCACTGTTATGATTGTCTGTCACTTGAGCAGGACAGTCTGGAGGACTGAGGTGAACCTGAAGGGGTCACCACTGGAAAGAGCAGAGATGCTGGAAGCACAGTGTGTGAGGCCCTGATTGAGACTGTGAGAAAATAAGCAGAACTCACCCATTCCTCTTTTTCCAGCTGGGAGTATGCCAGCATGAATTAGCATTTTTTTTCTATGTATAATCACAGCTCTGATTTATGCCATTAAGATTGCAAGCTCTTCTAGTCCCCAGCAGCTTTTCTGCTCTGTGTTTGCATGGTGCTTGGTATAACAATGCTTCAAGCCACAAGTGGTGCCAAACACATAATAAATAAGAGTAAGAAGAAAGCTGCAAATATTATTTGAAAGGTTGCATGCACACAGTCTTTGCTCCTCTATACACTTGGAGAAAAACCAGAAAACTGGGGTTTTTCTGAATCCAGATGCAGGGAGATATTTCAGGTCTGCAGAGGTGAAGATGGGCACTGCTGAGCAAGGAAAGGAGAACAAATACTGGCAAGAGAGGTCCCTCACGCCTTTCAGCACCCTTGTAAAACAACTGAGTAAACTTTAAAGAACAAGGTCTGAAGGTCCAAGCCAGCCTAGAGCTGTCTGCTAGGGCAGGTGGGACACTGAATGTGAAAGGAATTGCCGGAGCCTAGAGAAACTGGGCTGATCTGTGCTTCCCCACGCACGGCTGGAGGGGCAGCACTGGGAACAGTGCCAGGGCAGGAGGTGGAAAGGGGGCAATGGGGGGCTGGGCACATGGTGGTGCACCTTCAGCAGCCATGGAGCAGAAACCCATGGGACTTCTTGTAAGCCTCAGAATTGTTGTGGAGGAGAATGGGGCTCGCAGACCTGGGCAGCAAGGTCTGATCTGTTGCTATGCCTCTTGCCCTAGCTGTTGTCAGATGTCCCACGTGCAGTTCCTGGCTACTCTCACCCCACTCCTGGAGCTATGTGAGGAGGCACGAACTCCTGCACCTATTTGCAGCCACGTGAATGCAAAACTCGAGAATGTGCCCTGTGAGTAAGTGCTGCCCAAGCCAGGGAGCTTCCTGAAATAATCCTCTGCATTGCTGTCCCACCTTCTTCGCTGGGGCTGGGGACATGTTGCAGCCCGCCTCGTCCAGCTGGCCTGGGGTCATGCAGGGCCCTGGGGCAGGGCAGCCCCTTGGGGGAGACCGCAGGTGTCTCTGTGGTTTTGCCTGCTTTTATTTGGCCCTGATAATTTGGTGACCCAACAGGCTCCAGAAGAGCCTCAGTACCAGGGCAGTTCTGGTTAACCTTTTTAGGAAGGTGCCTGTGTTTTCAGTTGTGTGAAGCAAAGGGAAGGTGATGGGTAGGACCAACACCTGGGTCCAGCCTTAAAATCTTTTGAAGGGAGTAGAAAAGCAACTCTAATTACAAATGGACTTTGGTGTTAAATTGGCCCCTGATCTAAGTAGAGGAAATATACCAGCTTTCTAAGAAACAAATAAAGTTGCTGTATAGATTTGTATGTCCCAAGGACTTCATCCATAATTACTGTGTGCTTGGCATGGTTTCTTTTCTAGGTTAGATTTTGTTTTCTCAAGGCTTGTCATTTAAATGTCTCTCAGCTGTTAATGGTCAGAGGTTAGGAGAGGGCTTGGAAGATGGCACTATGTCTGCTTACCTGTATTTATGCTGTTCCCTAAACTGTTGCTTTATATTGATAGATAAAGGGATATTGAGTTAGATGAATCTTTGCCTTAATGAACTTGGCTGCTCTTGAGTGCTTATAAAATACATGCTGTGTTTGCATGTCATGGATTTCAAAGGGGTTTGGGTGGGATTTTGGTTTGGTTTGTGCTTTAATTAGCTGCAAACTTCAGTATGCAGCAAAGCCAGTGGTATTTGCACATAATGCAAAATCCACCCTCAAACAGAGCTTGCTGCTGCTTTTAACCTTCCCTGTTGCCAGATAACCTGCTCTTTTTGTGCCATAGCTGGAATCAGAGGCATGGTGAGGGTGGGGGTGGGTGGGGGACAGACAGGCATCCTTCCAGGAGGGCACCTGGGCTGGGGGATTTGCTCCTCCAGAACCAAAACAGAACTCGACACTGGCATGTTTTTGACTCCGTGCCACAAACATTTGCACTCCACAGAGCTTTCTTAATTTGGCTAGATGGTATTTATCCACTCCTTGGGAGAGATTGCTGAGACTCCAGGCAGTTTGATTTATGCCAGTTGTTCAATTTGTGACAAATGCTGTCAACAGTTGTTCATTTTAATTACTGTTCTTGGGCCCAGATGTCTCAAAGATGAGCTCAGCACCACATAAATATAATAAATACAGATAATATTAGCAACTCAGCTTCCTTTCTAGGGGAGGAGTGTGGAGCAACCTATTGCCCCTTCTTCCCAACATGTCTCACCCCTGCCTGGCATGGCACTGGAAGCAGCAGTACAAAGAGGAGGTGGATTAGCTTTCCTTCCTCTTTGCTGGTGGGCTGCTCATGCCCACTGCTCCCACACTAAAATCACACCTTGATTTGTTCATCATATAGGTACAGATCACTTTGCCCAGACCACACCAGAGCAAGCCCTCTGGCCTCCACAGCAGAGCTGTTCCTGCTCCTCCAGGCTTTTGGCACAAATGGGAGAAACAGTGGAGACAGCAGAGCTCTCTGCCCATCTCTGTTCTCTCCAATATTACTAGAGACCATTGTACCAAAAGGGAAACTATAATCCTAAAAATACTTTAGCAGAACCACCTTCTCAGGGCCTTTGTTCCCTCACTGAATATACAACCCACTATATAGAGTGGTTTTTGACAAGAGGTTCAGTGCCTTCCGCATCCCAGCTGGAGCTGGGCTCAGAGAAGTGGCCTTAAGGTGGTTATTAGTCCCTGGTCATGCATCCGCCTGTCACCTGTGCTGGACACCCCATCACTCCCACAGGCTGTTCAACACTTTTTGGAAAAGGTCATGGGGATAGGGACTTTGGTAAAACTCAGGAGGGATGAATACAACCCTATATTCTACCCCAGCTGTGGAAAGGCTTGTTCTCCTTTGCTTCCTCCAGGGTAGTGGATGTTGTTCACTAAAACTTGTTTAAAAATGTATCCAAAGCCACAACTGGGATTCCAGTGCCTGTACATAATTAATAAGCAATATGGGCAATTTAATGTCTTTATTCTAACTGTCAGCTCAGATTAGGAATCCTTTCAGGAGCATTAAGCCATGTAGGCAACATTAGAACCTAAGCAAATTATGAGCCAAGTTGTTTACCTTGTGAAACCTCTCATAGGTTAATTTTGTTCCTTGGCACTTTCTTAATTTTTTACCGCTGACTCACACTAAAGAATTTCCCAGTGTAATTGCAGAAAGCACTTCAGACAGCTCCTGCCTTTGGCTCTTGCCTTCTGCCTCCACTTGCACAAGGAGGCAAATACTGTCCTCTGCCTGGCAGGGATGGAGTTTTGCATGCTTGGCCTCCAGTGAGGTCAGGGTCAGTGAAGTCCATGATCATCTGAAGAAATACGGGCGCACTGGGAGCCCAAGCCCATACTGACTCTGGCAGGATTGGTGATGTTTCCCATCGTGGGTGTCTGGGGCTGTGGCAGGGCTCAGAGAGGACATGCTTCTGCCCACGGGTGACAGCCACCCGACACCCCTTCCCTGAGCCCTCCAACCTCACGTGCCATCGGCACGCACATTCAGAGGACAAAACCTGGAATGTGACACCCTGGGGTCTGGGGCCAGCTGGAGGTGGGAGGACAGAGCCGGGAGCGCGTTACGACGCTTGTAATCACACTGGACACATACGGTTATATTTAAGTGCTGCATGTCTGCTGGCTGAGGAGGCCGAGGCAAGACTGGACTTGATTAGACATAATGACAAAAATGGACCAACTGTTGCTGAGAAAGCCTCTGCAGCAAAGTATTAGGTCTTTGTTATTGAGATATTACTGTCTGAGGCTTCACTGCTTTCAACTCCCCATCGTTATCTTTACAGACTTCCACTGCACTTTAAATAGGTTCCCAAGTTCAGCTCTTTGCCCTCGGCCATAAATTTAACACACTAAATATTTTCATCTGCTGTAGAACACACCACACTGTGGAACTTGTTACTTCATGGCAAATAAATACAGCTTGAAAACAGGACATGCTTTTGAAATTTTTTTTTTTAAAGTATAACCCTTCTCACCCTAAAAATGTTAAAAATCAACATTTTTGTTTTCCAGTGTCTGAGTTAATGTATATCTTTTATATTTTTTATTATACTGTCAGTACTGACTGTAATTCTCTGTATCTAATCATAATGGATAAAAAAATAACATCTTTAAATCAATATTTAAATATCTATTCAATTTATTTATTTGCTGCTGAAAGATACAATAAATGTATTTATTTTTCAGGCTTCATTTAATATAATGGTTTTGTATATGATTACATTTATCTGCCTGTGTTCATACCCAACAAATACATCTATGTGTTTTCTGTTGTGATTAAATGTACTTTTATATTATATCTAATATGCTGGAGTTATTTCTATTTGTTCAAAGGTACCAGAAGAAAAGTGGATTTCTGTGCAGAACTGTATACAGAACTAAATAACCCTAAGTTATACAAATCATTAAAACAGATAATTTAGTTCTTTGATCAAATTAGGGTAGCTTTTACTTAAGTAAGAGTGTCCCTGAGAGTCTTGCCTTTACTGGTAACTGCTGTAGCTTTTAATCTTTGTGCATTAGCTAAAAACCTGCTGAGGACTCTGTACCTCCACAGCTGAGCTTCCTTAGATTTATGGAGGCAGAGGTAGAACAGACAAGAAGCAACATGCCTGTACCTAATGGCTAGGGGACTTCACTGAGGGATTTTACATGAAACAGTAGCTGGATAAAAACCAGTGATAGACATAGAATCGCAGAATAATTTAGCTTTGAAGATACCTCTGGAGGTCATCTAGTCCATCCCCCACTCAGAGCAGGGTAAACTTCAAAGTGAAGTACAAGCTCAAGTTAGATCAGGTAGTACAGGGTCATAACCAGCTGAGGTATGAGTATCTCCATGGACAGGGCTGCTCATGGGTGTAGACACCAGAGCAGCCTTGCCCAGATAACCACCCTACAAAAGTCATGGTTTTTTGCTCAGTTTCCTACCAGCCCTGAGACTCCTGGCTGTGCAACACTGCAGTTTCTACACAGACCTACAGGCCAGAGAGAGATGAGGGTACTTGCCTGAAATGTGGGAATGTGGTTTAAAATCCCCTCAGGCAGAGGAAGCCTCAAACCCTTCCTTGAATGGTGGTCCATCTGCTGTGGCCAGAAATGCCGCCGACCACAGGCTTTCTTGTATTATTGATTCAAGTCCTGTGTCTGTTGCTAAAAGCATTCGGATGCTGCTTCATCCCCTTCCAGCAGCTGTACTCACTCAGGGGAGCGCCTCAATCCCAGCCCCATCCCTGCCCCTGCGTGGGGGCCCTTGCAGGCCAGTGCTGCTTCTCCCCATGGGCAGCTTTGCTGCTGGATCTCTGCAGCTAAGAGGCTTGCTCTGGTGCAAGCTAGGCAAAAGGCACCCACTCGGAGGAGACTGCTCCCCTCCCTCTATTCCTGAGTCAAAAAGGTGTCCCCCTGGTTTTAATCACTGAGGAACAGAACTCAGCCAGCAGTGGGGTGCTTTGGGACAAAAGGTATCTTCTGTGTTTCAGGATGGACTCCCTTGCTCGTGGTACCCACTGGAGAGAGTGCCACTATTCAAGCAGCAGAGAGAGCAGGCTCCTGCTGTGGCCCTGGGGCGGTTCTGGGGGGAGACCAATGGTGTGGGCATCTTACAAACCTCCTATTGCCACCTGCTAGACCAGGTCCTACTCTGGGGTAGAGACCAGACAGCAGGTTTCATATCTGCTCCAGATGCTGAGCACAGACAGATTCTCAGCCCAGTGGACACATGCAGCAGCAGGACTTTAATTAGAGGATGTAATGCCAAGGTGAGTTTAGTCCTCTCAGCCATACTCCTGATATGTCTTGCAATGGCAGTCTTAAAATGCCCATTTATACCTTTCACTTGTTACTCAGGATCTCACATTTTTTGTATGAATACTGTTTAGAAACTGCTTATGCATTTAAAAAAAAAGAATTAGAGAACAGTCAACAGAAAAAACAGGTTCGCTAAGAAATTTGATAGAATGGGCAGAAATCAAAATAATGATAATGCATAAGTTTGAACATAGAATCACAGAATCAGAGAGTCATAGTAGGAAAAGACCTTTAAAAATCTAGTCCAACTGTTAACCACCACCATGTTCATCATTAAACAGTATCTCAAGTACCATAGCCACATGTTTTTTGAACCCTTCTGGGGATGGTGACTACATCAGTTCCATGGGCAGTCTGTTCCAATGCTTTAAAACCCTTTCCTAATATCCAGTCTAAACCTCCTCTGGTGCAATTGGCGACATTCCCTCTAATCCTATCACTTGTTACCTGGGAGAAGAGGCCGACCCCCACATCATTACAGCCTTCTTTCAGGGAGTTGTAGAGAGTGATAAGGTCTCCCCTGAGCCTCCTCTTTTTCCAGGCTAAACAACCCCATCTCCCTCAGCTGGTCCTCACAGGACTTGTGCTCTAGACCTTTCACCAGCTCCACTGCCCTCCTCTGGACATGCTCCAGCACCTCAATGATCTTTTAGAAATGAGGGGCCCAGAACTGGACACAGCACTCGAGGAGTGGCCTCACCAGTGCCCAGTACAGAGGGACAATCACTGCCCTGGTCCTACTGGCCGCACCATTGCTGACACAGGCCAGGATGCCGTTGGCCTTCTTCCTGGGCACACAATTGGCTCATGTTCAGCTGCTGTTGAGCAGCACCCCCCAGTCTTTTTCTGCTGGGCAGCTTTCCAGACACTCTTCCCCAAGACTGTAGCACTGCCTGGGGTTGTTGTGACACAAGTGCAGGACTTGTCACTTCATTTTGTGGAACCTCATACAATTGGCCTGGGCCCATTGATCCAAACTGTCCAGATCCTTCTGCAGAGCCTTCCACCCTCCAGCAGATCAACACTCCCTCTGACTTCATATTGTCCATGAACTTGCTGAAGGACCACTTGATCCTTTCATCCAGGTCATCAATGAAGATATTAAACAGGTCTGGCCCCAGTACTGAGCCCTGGGGTACACCACCTGTGACCACAGAATCACAGAATGGGTCAGGTTGGAAGGGAGCACAGTGGGTCATCTGGTCCAATCTCCCTGCTCAAGCAGGGTCATCCCAGAGCACATGGCACAGGGTTGTGTCCAGATGGTTCTTGAATATTTCCAGTGACGGAAACCCCACCGCCTCTCTGGGCAGCCTGTTCCCCTGCACCTGCACAAGTGAAGTTTTTCCTCATGTTCAGGTGGAACTTCCTGTGCATCAGTTTCTGCCCATTGCCTCTTGTCCTATTGCTTGGCACCACTGAGAAGAGCCTCCTCCATCCTCTTGACACCCTTCCTTCAGAGACTGATAGACATTGATGAGGTCCCCTCTCAGTTGTCTCTCCTTGAGGCTGAACAGGCCCAACTCTCTCAGCCTTTCTTTGTAAGAGAGATGCTCCAGTCCCCTCATCACCTTTGTAGCCTTCCACTGGACCTGCTCTAGTAGCTCCATGTCTCTAGTACTGAGGAGCCCAGAACTGGGCACAGCACTCCAGGTGAGGGTCTCACCAGGGCCATTACATAATCTTGTGCCTTACCCAGATCCCTGATGCTGGCAGTGGTGTTTTCTGGACTGACCTTCCCTTTAAAGACCCCCACAGCAGCCAAGGTTGGAGCACCAACACAAATCTTTCTTCCCCCCACATTTTTCCCACATTTTCCATAAGGAGTAGTGGGACCACAACTGTCCCCAAAATGACTTTTACATACCCAGTTAAATATGGATATTCCAATCTTCTGTAGCTACAGTCTACATCTCCTACCTCAGTCTGTGCCCCTACTGCTGCAAAATATCGAAATCAGGTCTTAGCTTGGGCAACTCGACACCTTCCCCTGCCGTTCATTTGTCCTGCGGCGTGTAACAACTGCTCAAGCACAGAGCTCTGCAAAGCCACATCTGGGGCTGAGTCCATGTCCTCCTCCTGTGCAGCTGCCTGATTACCACAGTGACAGTGGTAGTGCAGACCAAGACTCCAGGCAAAGAGAGACAAAGTAGGTGGTTCCCACATCTGCCCCCAAGTTCAGCAAGCACGACTGAGCATGCAGCGTGCTCCCTCTGGGGAATGGGTCCCACAGAGATAATGTTATGGCGGTATTTTACAGGGATTAGGTCCTATTATAAAGGTATACAGCGTATTATATATTATAATTTGATATGTTATTCCTATAGAAATTTTATTAAATACGCTTGTATGCATATAAAGTATTGCTGGTAAATAGCTAATATTATGTAGACATGTAATATTGCATATATCATTCTGGTGGTGACAGGAACTGAGACAGGTGTTTCTGAACCTGGCCATATTCTGCTTATTGTGCTTCAGTGCAGAGGAGCTGCTCTGGCCATGATCCTGCTGTTGGGAGTTGATCTACAGGGTCAGAGCCTTTCCGGAAAGAAGCACTCTTCTGGAGCACAGAGCAGTGCCCTTCAGTTCTGTGGGATTGTAGCCTAAAGGATGGGAATTTAGTGCCTGGCTGCAGGGTAATTTTGCTGTGGGGATGTTTCAGAAGGCACTTTTTTTGATCAGAAAGCAAGATATGCTCCTTGCCTCCTTGCATGATGGAAGTCCTGGCTTTTTTTTTGCATCCTCTTGAGTGGAGATTGGATTCCCCATAGGGAAGAAATTGGTGATTCAGAATGAGGGGTTTTCTGTGCGTATCTTGTTTTATTTATGCTTTATCTTCAAACGGTGAAGGGTGAAATGGCATGGAGGTGGTCCCCATTTGGGAGTTGGGGCCAACAAGACAGTGATCAGCCTAGGAGTGCTCAGCCCCAAGGTCTGCATTGGACCAGGAGGGAGGAAGGCAGAGAGCAAACCACCCCAGAGCCCTCATCCTACAGAGAAACCTCTCAAAGTCCCTTCAAAGGATGGACGATGGTCACACACACACACAAATAGTGTGCACAATAGCACCATCTGGTGACTTTGGCCATCAGATTGTATTTCCATGGCACCATATTACCCAGGGGACAATTTCCTCTCCAGTGCCTGGGCTGCTGCTCTCCATGCTCTTTTCATAAAATCAATGGTTTCAGTTCTTCTGCAGAATTAAAAACAGTAGACATGGCAGAGTCTTTCAAAACCACTCCTGCAAAACTCCCACATTGTTGCTGGTGTGACCCTGAATTTTGAACATTCTTATGTTTCAGTAAAATTTGGTTTACATTCTTTTTTTTTATGTGTTTATTAGGTATTTGGCACATATAGCACTACCTACCAGATGCTAGGAGAACTCTCACAGGCCAGTTATGAAATGAAGCATTTTTCTGGCTTTCTTGATGGTTTGTTTGCTATTCCTTGGAAGCAATGTGTCACTGCACCAACACACATTTCTTCAGGTCTACAACCACACCCCGACCATGCTCCACTGCTTCTTCCACTGCCACTAATGCAATAGTCCAAGGAAAATCCCCCACTCAAGAATAAGCTTTGTGGGAAGCCAACCACGTTGTCACCATTTTTGGGTGGCACATATAAAAGCCTTGAATGAGCAGTAAGAAGACAGAAACACAGCCCAGGATTGCCATGAAGCATAAATGCCCAAAGCTGTTTCCTCTGCCTCACCTTTTCTTTTTCATTGTTGCATGAGAAAACAAGCAGTGATAGGAAGTTCTTTTTCATACTCCAGAGACGATTCTGAGGGTCTTAATTGGCTTGAGGCAGCACTGAAGTAAAACATAAACATGTGAGCCCAGAAAACCTCCCTTGCTCCATTCATCCAAAGCAGAAGGAATTCCATTTATGGATTCCTCTTCTCAACCAGCTGGGATTGATGCTTGCTCATGGCTCTCTCCATGACATGTGCCTCTCCTTGGCTGCCTGCCTGTGCCTGCACATCACACTACAGTCATTCTGGTGACAAAGGTGTCCCGTGTACACTTCCGCTGCGCTCTGCAAACACCTCTTGACTTTTTGTCCTGAGACATCCAGCACATGGAGATCCACCTTTCCCAGAGCAGTTCAAGGGCACGTCAGCTCCAGACTTTACACAGCCTCATGAGCTTTGGCCAGCTCTCTTTTTGTGGTTGTTCTGTGCTGTAGCAGCAAATTCTTGGACACCTGCACTGCAAAGTATTCACTCTGTACTGCAAATTCATCTTACAAGGATGTCTAATATTACGAAGTCATCATCAATCAAATATATTTCTGACTACTTGTTAGGTTATTCTGAAAAATTGTTTTGATAGCGCAATGGGTAATGGTTTTGAACTGAAAGAAGGTTGATTTAGATTAGATCGAAGGAAGAAGTTTTTTACAATGGGGTGTTTAAACACTGTTATAGGTTGCCCAGAGAGGTGGTAGATGACCCAACCCTGGAAACATTCAAGGTCAGACTGGATGGGGCTCTGAGCAACCTGATCTAGTTGAAGATGTCCCTGCCCATTGCAGAGGGGTTGGACTAGAAGATCTAAAAGATCCCTTCCATCCCAAATAATTCTATGATTATCAGACACAACTGAAATGGCACTCACATTTCCTTTGTAGATGAACAAAGCACATTTTGAGATCTGTCTTATCTGCTGTTTTGATTATGCACTTGCTTGGAGTTTGATACCCAGAGGAGAAATATTTGCAAGGAATCATCCAGAAATTAATACCAAGATGCAGAGTTTCCCATCTAATTACATATGCTGGATGTGGTCAAAGAGCTGGGACATTCTTCATGACCAGTTTGTTGTCCCTGTGGTTTTGGAATGCCCTGATCCCCTGAAGGCCTAAGTCTCTGGACATCCAGTGCAGATCGATGCCACCAATTCAGGGATACTCTGGCTTCTTGCAGAGACAAACCCCCAGATGGAAATCTGTGGCTTCTTTCTCCAGCTGTCATTTTGTCCTGTGCTGAACCATCCCTGAACAAGCAGGCTTCATCTGTTCTGGCAAAACAAGCACAGCTGAGGCAGAGCAACAGCACTGGCGCATGGTGGTGCAGTCGTTGTCAGCATAGGGCTGGCTGGGCCCCTCACCCTGCCCCAGGCCTGGCAACTTTTCCCTCCTCTGCCTGTGCTGTGAACAAGGGTAGAATGTGAAAATGGTATTTTCAAATTATGGTGATTTTCATTTTGTGAACTTTAATTTTGATGCACTAAGATTTTCACTGGATTTCTTATGGTGAGTCCCCAGATACCTCTGAGTTGTGTATTTTATTAAATAATTTGTCACTGTAAGTGCCTCTGTAAGTTAAGATACGAGATGAAGTGTGCATCCGTTCTGGGTAGAGTAGAAGCAAGCCTCTACTGCAGAAACAATCCCTTGGGTGCCTGTTTTTCTCAATGTCTTTTCATGTATAATATTTTAAAATTGGATCAGCAATTTTTTTAAACCCTATTCTTCTCCCCACACAGGCATCGTATCCCATGCACCTTACCAGCATCCTTTTCTGTGCTGAGGACTGCTGAAAGGGCCATTAAGGAAAACCTGGCTGTGAAAGATTACCTCAAGCATAATTTTTTTCCCCATATTTTCTAAGTGTGTGCTTTGTTTCAAAACTTGAGGAAAAGCCACCTTCTCACTCAGGGAAAAAAGCCTGAGAAGGTGCTCTTGGTGATGATGGTCAACAGATAGATCAAAGATAAGATCTCCCCCCAAACCTTGCTGGCTCAGCTGCTGCAAGGGCTCATACCCCAGCATTTCCAGAGAGAAAAGAGAAGTCACACACCCGCTTGCTGAAACAGCTTCACTTGGCAAGGAGTTGCAAAAGATCATTTGGACCACAGGGAGAGAGCAAGCAAGAGTGCTCTCAGCCTCAATCATCCGCTCAGAGAGGGACTTTGAGGGTCTCATTTTTGCTCTAACATCTATTGGTATAGTTCCTGAAATGACTAACATACAAGAATTAACTGGTCATCAGAGCACGACTGGAGCCTTCCCCTGGCCAAGCTCCCACAGAGCACAGCAGGTGCAGACAGCACTGGCCCAAGCCCCCAGGCCACATGGCTGGAACAACATCCAGCCTAGGAAAAAGGCCAAGCTCTTGTAGGCTGCCAAATGGAGGTGAGGTGCTCTTCAACAGGGAGGTGCAGAGTTTTAGGTGCCTTAGGGTTTGGCAGATGCCAGAAAGAAGAGTCATGGTTTTGGACTTTGGTCGAGAGGTCCTTACACAGCATTAACAACTCTCTGAGCTCCTCAGTACGAGGATCTTAAGTCCCAGGCAGTGGCTTAGGGAGGCAGCATGGCTCTCCTGGCATAACCAGCACCACACTGGCCACAGGTGTGTGAGCACCTCTGTGGAGCCACAGCAGCACTACTGTCCTCTCCCAAGCCTCTGCCTGACCCTGGTTTCTCAAGCCAAGCCTAGTCCCTTAGCCCTGGGTTTCACATTACTTCCATGTCCTGTTGGCAGAAGGCTGCACAGCAGTGACACCTCTGAAGGAAGCCCTAAGCAAGGCCTTCAGCCTCATCCCTTACCTGTTCCCATGCCTGGGGGACCTCTGTAAGCAGGCTGCCCATCCCACTTTTACTGCCTGAATCCATTGCGGCAGCCAGGGAGGGATGTTTCACCTCCTCCAGCCTGTGCTGAAGCTCAGGTCCAAGGGCCTCACTAGAAGCAGAGGTCAGTGACCATGAGAGTGTCTCTGGTAGTAATGGATGGATTCCTTACCCTAGATGGCAAATTTCGCTGCATGCTGTCATTGCCAGAGTGTGGGTGCTAGGGAAATCCAGACACAAAGTGTGCCTTCTGGGGCCACCCCAATGCCAGCGCTGAGTTGGGAACACATTGGCATAAGGATGATAATTCATGACGTGGTTCCAACTAGACCTAAATATTCTGTTAAATCTTTTGGGTCAATATGACACTTTAAGGATGTTTGTTTCTCTGCAGAAAAGTCAGTCTGAAAAATAAATGGAGCTTAAATATGTATTGTCTGCCATATTTTGGTCTGTCAGTTTTGATAGAGCGTTCCAGCAGTGACAGGGGACAACAGAGTGGTGACACCAGGCTAGACCCCATCCCTGTGCCCACAAAGAGCTCATTTTGTCCAGTTCCTAGTGCCCAGCACACCAGACTGCCTCTCCAGCTTTCTTTCTACCTAATGCCCTCTTTCCTTCATAGCCAGCCCCTGACTCTCTGCCCTCAGGCATCAAACAGAGACTCAGTTGCTGAATATGAGTCAATAAAACCCCTGTCCCAAGACCTCTCACCATCTCGTCACCCCTTGTTTGTTACCTCCTTCACCTTCTGGTCCTTAAACACAGGGCTTGCAGAGCTGCTGTGGTCCTTACTCAAAAGAAATCGGTTTTTTGGAGGTGCTTTACTAAAGCATAATTGGTAGCATGGCTGTTGCAGAGGAAAAGGTGCAGAGGATTCTAGATTTGGCTGTGTGCTCTCTAATGTGTTTTGTGAGTCTGAGAGAAGGAATATCTAAAAGGGACCACAGAAACCAGGCATAAGAAGTGAAAGAAGATTCCAGGATATAAGCAGAACAATTCTGAGTCATGCTAGAAGAAAATGCTAGAGGTAGGTACCAAGGAGAGGATTTTTGGTGCTAGAAATATGGTCCCTGTTGCAGAATCACTGATGAACATGTACAATTGATTCAATGTGAGACACACAACTCTGGAAGCATACATTCCTTTGACCCCTTTCAAGGATTTTGAAAGAGAAGGATTTTCTCCCCCTCTCCCTGTATACACCAAGAGTATGGCTGAACACTCAAATCCTATCTTGTCTTTACAATTTGCTCTTAAACAAATGGATAAACACAAGCTTGTTTTGTGATGGGAAGCAGCTTTCTTGTATCCAGAACTGATGTGGGTAAAGTGCTCCAATCTAATTGCACCTTCTCCTTACCAGGGAGGTCTTACAGGGTTGCTGTTCCCAGCACAACCAGTGCAGACACAGCCCAAGCAGAACCTCATAGGAAGAGCTGCTGCCAGGACATTCTTGGTGGGGTCCTCAGCTTACTTGAGTGTAAATGCCTGGCTCCTCAGCAGCCAAAGCGGGCAGATAGATAGTCCTTACAGGTGAGCAACAAGGCCCATTCTTCCTGGGGACTTGGGCAGTGAGGACTTGATGTGGGTATTGGGGTGGTGGCCCACAGCAGGTGGGCTTTGAGGGCAGTCTGACCCGTGTGCGGCCTGGACCAGAGCAAGGAATTGCCTCCTGCTGTCCAGGGTTTATTCTGGGGGGGCAGCCGATGGGTCTGTTCCTGCTGGTACTTTGTGGCTGCATTTTTTTGCATTTTCCAAGCACACTGCAAAGCTTTGCTCTTTTCTTTGTTTGTTTGTTTTTTTCTATTTTGGTTTGGTTTGGTTTGTTTTGGGGAGGTGGGGCTTCAGGGGTTTTTTTCCCTTCCCTTCCCTTCCCTTCCCTTCCCTTCT
>VZTI01000607.1:425535-454553 GCA_013397865.1 Struthidea cinerea
CCTTCCCTTTTCTCTCACCTTCTGTCTCCCATTCCATTTTTCCTCTTTTTGTGCATCTATGTACAGAAACAGATTTGTCTTTCAAAACAGGCTGAAAACTGAATCAGGGAAATTATGGAAAGGAGAAAGTCCAAAAAAAAAATTAGGTCAATAATGAAGACCTGGTTGAGGGAGAATCCATGAAGGAGTAAAGGATTTTGTACCTGAGTTACATCTGAGTGTCATGCCTGAGTTACTTCTGTCTCAGGGATGAGGGAAGTGTGGATTTCCCAGTGAGAAGGTAGCAGCAGGGTGGCTGGGGGTGACTCCCCAGCAGCTGGGGTTGCAGCAGGGGCAGAGTCAGCTCTTCTGACACTGAGTGTCCCAAGGCCCCAGCCTGTCTCCCCCAGCAGCACCTCAGGGAGAGAGGTGAGGGTGAGAGGTGCCTTTCTCAGGAGCAGAAATACCAGACACCCTCCACCTCCAAAGCGGGACAAAGGGGCAGAGGAGAAAGGCTTGTCCATGAGAAAATAGAAGCAGGTCAGTTTTCTGCTCCTGCAGGATTATCTAATGAAAATTACTGGGCTACACCAAGCAGTCAACTTTTCTGTAACTGTAACAATAGAAAAAGCAAATTCTTGTGGTTTGCTTGTAAACCAAAGTGAGTTCTTTTACAGTGCACCTTTTTGACAAGTCAGGAAAATGTAGCTTTTATCTAATGAACACCCTCTGCCCCCCTCACCCCATGCACCATACATAGTTTCTGAATCCCAGACAACTCACAGATATCAGTACAAAGATGAAGGTAAAACAGTCATTACTTGTATGGCTAGGGGGCATCTGATGTAAAGTGCATTCCCTGGGTTTTGGGTTATGGTTTGTAAAGAAGTGCAGAACACTTTCATCTCCTCTTTCAGCCCATCTGTGGCTTCAGTTGACAGGACAAAATGTGGCACAACAGAGCCAGACAATAAACTATTGTACAGTGGAACAGGAAGCAACAGGTAATGTTTAGAGGAATTAAATTATTTTTGGATCTGATACTGATAATCAGTTTAGGCCAGGGGTATCCAGTGCAAATTTATACAACATTTTTAAAGGACTGGGAGCACTCAAGAAGCAGATAAGTTAAAGTGCAGTGTAAATGAACCATTCATGAACTCTGAGACTTCCTTGCCTGCATACAAGGCACATGAGAACAGACCTTGTTGCCTGTCATCCTGGACTTTTTTTAATTAACAGTTGTGAGCCATTCTTGTGCAGTTTGTCTGATACTGGTGAGACAGCTTTGTGCCTTTTGCAGAGGAGCAGAGAACGTATTAATATGACATTCTTGGAAATACAAAAAAAAATACTGAATATCATTCCATCTTCAAAAATCTGTATTTCATCCAAATGATAATGTGAAACCGTCACATGGCATTCGTCTATTAAAAACTGAGGCACTGGAAGTCAGTCTAATGTGCAGCTATTTAAAACAGCTGCTAGAGCAATGCTTATTTAATTAATATAAGCTTTGTGACATCCTAGATGTCTGTGGAATGGTTTCCATCTGAAGCCATGCCACTCTTTGAGAGTAGCCATCGTAGATGGACCAGAGGTCCCATCACCTGTTCTAGGCAAAAAATGCTGGGATAACAGAGGTGTGGGTCAGTGCAGTTCTCTGCTCTCATGGTGTGTGTTTATTTAGAAAATGCCTGGGTGTGCAGCCCTCGCTTCAGGTCTGCTTGGCAGGACCCCTCCCCTGCGAGGCTGTGCCGGGCACTGTCACCGGCCAGGCAGCCAAAGGGGAAGCAGCACTGATGCTTCCTTTACAAGAAGGCAAGGGATAAGAAAGAAAGCAGGCTCCTCTGGTTATCTGGTAAAAGCAATAAAGGGCTTTCTACAGCTGTCAGGATGACCCAAGGAGATCTACCAGGCAGCATCAACTCGACCCTGCTTTCTGTCCCAAAGCCAAACAGTTGACACATCAAAACCTTGCCATCAATTCCTGCCTCAGCCCATACCTCTGTGGGGGCCGATCCTGCAAGGTGCTGAGCACCTCTGAGCAGAAGCCTGGAAACCCTTTTGTCCTGACAGCAAAATACATGAGGAAGTATTATTTGCAGTCAATGGGTCCCAAAATGGACTGTTGTTCCCATCGCCCCTGTTGTCACTGTCATTCTGCAGTGTCTGCACTTCATACAGGTGTATTTTCTATGGGGTGTGTCCATCTGAGGTGCCCTGTCACCTGCTCAGGGCAAAGCATTAACCTGGAACTGCATAAACAGACCGAGTGAGGAGCAGCTCCAGCATCTATTCCATCTAGCTCCAAACAGCTACTGCAAATAAGGGGAATATTTGTTTGTGTGTGCTGTTCTCATCTGGCCTGGCCCTAAGATATCATCAGTACATATACGTGGAGGAAGTTTGTCAGAACTGAGCTTGCGCTGTTGGGGATCCTGAGAAATGAGGGGAAATCAAGGACAGATGTAAAAAGCCAGTGGGTTTTTTTTTAAAGAATGCAGAAAAAGATCAGATCTTTTCTGAGGACCTGTTGTACCACGTCCAGAGACATCCAAGGGTAAAACAAGAAGTTTAAATTCGACTTCAAGTGAAACTCTTAACTCAAACTTTAACATGGAACTGCTACCAACATCTTCATTTTATAACATGTAAGCACACATGCCACCACAGAGCTATTAATTTCCATGCACAGAAACTTTTGAAGGCATGCACCAGCTGCTTAAATATGTCTATAATTATTCACACATTAACACCTACTGAATTAGCAGCATTAGCACCTACTGAATCATCTTGTATGCGTTTAAATAAATTAAGGCTGGGATTCAGTAGCACTGGCCTGGGAGGCTGTAGTTGCTGGAGTTATGGATGCGGTGCTGCTTGACCTGCAGAGCAGGTGAAAGGTGTTGCAAATGCCTTTTTGGAAGAGCCTGCCCTCTAATTGGCAGCAGTGCAACCCATCAGGCAATGGTGGTTGGCACTGTGATATATTTCCTCTGATTCTTTGTTTTTGTTTCAATTGAGGAAGATTCTTATAACCCTTTTTTTTTTTTTAAATTCCTGCACTCTTCTAACTAGGTCCCATTAGGAAACTCACATTTCTCCATCTGTCTCAGAGCTTATTTTATGTGGAAATATTTCAAAACTCACGCAGCTCTTGTTCAGCCCCATACAATTGAAAGAAGTTCAAAGTTGGGCAGGGCACCAAGTCAGCAGACATTAATAACATTACTTGCAACCATTCAAAACCTGTCATTTGTTAAGTCTGTCCCTCTCATTCCAACAGGCATAAATCATGTGTATAAATGAGCTCCTACCCACAAAGGAGAGCTGATTTTAACATCTAAGCCTGCGCTGTCGCCATCAGGATTTTTTTTTCCACTATTTTATTTTTGAGTCCAAGACCAGAAGAGAGGTGACTCAGTGCAAATACACCTCAGGCACGGTTTGGGAAAAGAAGTGAATCAACTTCTGCATGAAAACTTCAGCTCTTCCCACTCAGATCCCACATACACATCCAGCAGAGCAGGAGCATCCTTCACATCCCACTGTCAGCACCTGTATCAATCGGGTGAGGAGAGGGGCTGCCCAAGGGGAGGGCAGTGGGTGTCCCTGCTGCCAATGATGGGGCTCCGGAGGGACCATCCTCACACACAACCTATCTCGCTCTTGCCAGCTGCTCTTCAAGCACTGAAAAGTCTGTGTCCAGTGGTGTCCTTCTGCAACAGACTCGTCAGATCTGAAGAGAAATTAAATCTTGACACCACCACACCAAGTTGTCATGGGGCTGAGGGCTGGTGGTTATAGAACATCCCACTCATCAGGCAGGCCCTCATTCCTTCCCTCACCCTTCTCCTGCAGGCACCAACATGCTGCTTCCGATGAGACAGCCTCTCAGGCACTGGGGACTGACCTCACAAATTGAAACACAAGAAATTTCATTTAAAACGTAAGAGAAAAACATTTTTCTGTAGAGGGTGGTCAAGCACTGGTACAGGATGACAGGGCACAGGCCTTATCAACCTGCTGCAGCTGATGGTGTTGGAGCAGGGGTTGGACCAGATGATCTCCAGAAGTGCCTGCCAGCTTCAGATATTTTGCCGCACTGTGACTCTGTGACTTTGCCTCCCAGCTACCCTCAGCCATTGTATTTCTGCTGTGTGCCTCCCAACTCAAATACATCTTTAGTCCAAACCATCTTGCTGTGGCCAGAAAATGTCCTCTACTGTACTGTGAGGCAACTGCCTTGAGAGCACGTTTGCCTGGGGCAGGACTGCCTGCTACCCTGTGGGTCATGGGAAAAGAAGAGGTATCCTCCTCTTTTTATGCGTTTCTGTGTATTCCTTGCTCATGCCTGATGCCCACGACTACAGCCTGGAGACCAGGCTCCGGAAGGACGTGGTGCCCAGGGCTGTGCACAGCTACAGCCCTGCAGCACTGTCATCTTCCCACACACACAGTGTCTCAGCAGCACATATGGCTGTCGATGATCATAGCAAGTGCTGTCCTAACCACAGGCTTCCTGCCATGAGAAATCATAGTGACTGGGAAATTGCAGCTTTCTGGGACAAGCCATTACAAAGAAGCTCTTTAGAACCTACTCATGTTTTTTTTATACTCAAGTAGGCCTGAATCACTCTGGCTGGCATTTTTTGTTCATACTCTCACCCGTGAACCTTGGGATTTTAATTTTCTTTAATCTGCAAAAGCATCTAAAGATGATTTTTGCTTCAGCAAGAGTTGTGGAATCTCACTCCCTACAGGTATTCTTTTTTATATCCCTGGAGCAAGGCAAGCTGACTCCTCAGGGCTCTAGGTTATGAGCAAACTAAGAAAGTGCTAAACCCAATCCTATTTGTCACAGTAAAATCCAGGAACTGTATGACCACTGTGACCTCCAGCATCCTTCTCAGAGTCATAATGCATCCTCTGGAATCCTCACATCAGTCTGTTTCTGCTGAGAAGTTTCAAACCAATTAGAAGTTTCATTCAGTCACAAGTTGCTTGGGCTCATTCCTTCTAGTGAATAGTATCGTGTGGCATACGGCAATCAGGCTACCAAGAACCTCAGAAAAGCCTTTGCTGATTTAAAATGCTGCACCTGGGTGACTTTCCAAGATGGGGAAATGCTTTGTAGATGTTGTCTTCAACAATTTTCAATCTAAGTCTTGTCCCTTCGCCTTTTTGGGAAACTTCCAGACATTGCTCTCATTTTTTTGCAAAGCCTTCAGCTCATATTTTATACCCTCTTTTAATTCCTTCTCTGACATCTCCAGCTGCTCCAAGTCTTAATTCCAACTGCAAAGTCTGTGGGTCTTGTTTTAGACCTTGTCTGTGATTTTTTCTTTCCCTAATTCCAGACAAGTAATTTTGATATCTCCACCATTTTGTTCCTCTCAGTTCAATGGCACCAGCAGCCCACAACCCTGTTGCTGTGATTGCTTTTCTGCCTGGCTCCTGGTTGTGCTTCCCAACCCAGGCAGCACCGGGAGTTCTCCAGCTCGTTTCAATTAAGAAAAGTAGATGGCAGAATCAGGGATTTCACTGACGTGATTCCACTCAATTACAAAAATAAAAAAGAGAAAACATGTTCTACAATCACATTTGGACTCAAAATAGCAAGATACAATTTCTTTGCTATTTCTATCCCCCATTCCCAGGCAGTACTCTACTCCAGGATCACATTACAAACACTTCCCTCTGGCTGTCTTTAGCTGAACGCTGCCATTTTTGCCTACTTTTCTGCTGACCTGGCTTCATTTTTCATGTCATGGTTCTACAAGTAACAGTCAGTCGCTGGCTACCTGCCCCCAGTGAAACCTCTCTGCCCACACAGAGAGGGCAGCCCTGCATGCTGTCCCCTGTTTCATTGATGGATTTTTTTGTTTTGCTTGTCACATACTTGCAGTGAGCTTCCCCATCTCTTAGAAGTAATGTACAGGATGGTTTGTGTTGGTTTGTGTTGTGAATAAGCCCAGGAAATGTCCCTGGGCGAGCAGCACCTTTGCCATCAAGCAGCTGTGCCCAACACGCCCCCTTTCCTACCACATCAGTAGAGGGAGAACTGCAGGATACTCTCAGCCAAAGGTAGCAGTGGTCTCACCACCTTTTCTCAGCCATCTTGGCAGTTTCTACTTCTACTCCCCTTCTGAAGTTCTTGGGTCCTTGAAGTGAAAACAATCTGTGGCCAGAAGTAACTGATACAAGGGATGAAGATACAGAGGATGAATTCCATGTGAGGATGAATTTATCAATCATTGTTTCTGGTGTCCACACTAAATTTCAAGGGTATCTTTGTGTGCCAGTCTTTGTGGTCACAGGCTATGTTTGGACAGTCTGGGTCCAGCCAGTCCTGGGGCATGGGCAGGGGGAGTGCAATGGGGAAGAAACTTCTCAAAGGCAGTGTCAGATGACGGGATGACATGAGCACCTTCCATGACAAGCCACTTCTGCTGGGCCACCCTGCACCCACCACCCACAAGGATCACCTAATGCTGCTTCTCCTCACGACCTAAAGTAGAATTTGGGCTTGCTTGGCTCTGCCTTGGGCAGTAGTAACAGCTCCCAGCTCTTCACTCAGGCTATGTGCATGCAATCCTGGAGTCCAAAATCAGGCACTGTCATCCCAGTCCTGCTATTGCCTCCCACCAAGGTGGGACCCCAAATCCATGTCCTACACTTGCACCCCTCCCTACCTGTAAAATGCAGGAGCACATCTCATGCCATCCTCCCCACTCACCTCCTGACTACTTACTACACTTTTTGCTTTAGCTTCTGATCTCAAGCCATCCTGGTCCTTATAGATATGGATATATATACCTGCAAAGGTCAAGGCAGCAGCACCAGCTCTGGACCCTGCCAAGGCACCAGCTTTCCCTGGAGATAAAGGACACCTCCCCAAAAGCATCTGTAGGAGCCTGTATCACAGCTAGCAGCATCCATTACCCCTAGCTTTAGATATGCTGCTTAGAAGTGCTTTGGGGTCAGTTAAGGAGCAGTTTGGGAAACTCTACTTTCCAGCAAGCCAATTTTTAAGTTTTTCAAAGATTAATATATTCCCAGAGCCAGATGCACATAGCTGTTACAATATCTGCATTTTTGCTTTACTCTACACCCTGTTCCTGCTATCCCAAAAGATTAAAAGTTGATTGCTACTGTCCTGGGAAACCAGAAGCTGACTGCAGACCAGTTAAAACTTCGTTGTTTTTTTTCCTGAGCCATCATCAACAAAGCATTGAGTTTTGCCTATTTGCAAGGGTACCAGAAAAAGAGTATCAGATGCATACAGAGCTTAAACACTCCCCTTCCACCCTCACAGGCACACACAAACACACCCAGAGCAGAGACCAGGAGGAACACTAAAAAGCTCTGTAGAAGTATTTATTTTAGAAGTAGAAGCTATAGCTCAGCTCCGCACTGACTTGCATGACAGTTGCCTGTGCTGATTCTTTGCAGGGGTTTGTGAAGTGTTGCCTGTAGCAGCCAAACAGGCTGATAAACCCCTGACAGATCCTGCAGGGTTGGAAGGACTCAGCACAGTGATTCTCACAGCCAACCAGCACCACCACTCTATTGACATTGGCAGAGCTGCACGGGTCTGTCAGAGGGAAACTGGTGACATCATGCAGCCTTCATCCTTCCACGGTGACCCACATCAAAGGCAACTTAATCGCTGCCCAGAGGAATGGACATTCTGTAACATACAATAAATCAGGTTTTGAAGTCCTAGGAGGTCATACACAGCTCCTGGCAAATCCAGTGGAGGAAGGTGATGTGGATGACAACCCCTTACAGCAGATCCCAGAGAGATTGTAACCGATGATGAACTAGCCCCCTCAAAGGCTTAGCCCTGCATACTGTAATGCGTGGACATGGACTTATCAGTAGCTCTGCAGGGACACTGACATACAGATCATGGTTATCCCAAGTGTTAACACAGCTCGAGAAAGAAAACCTTATTCTGAGTGTTCTTGGTCAGAATTATTAGGACAGTTACATCAGTTGAATGTCCATGTTGTCGGATTTAGCTGAGCACAGCTTGGTACCCCAGAGATGTTCTAGGCTGCTTCCCCACTCCTATGTATTCAGGTCTGCTGGGCAAAAAGCATGTTCCCTTAGTCATGCCTTCCACCAGCAGCCAGGTCCCTTTTCTCTTCCCTCAGCAGTACTTCTGCACCAGCAAGGGCATAATGAAGGAGCTTTACTTGCTTAGTTAGCCCTATCCCTGCTCCTGAAGAACTGTGTAATGTCTCATTGTATCTCAAGGCTAACTTGGAGCTATGCACTGACATTTAAATAGTGCTCTTTGTTGACCACTGTTACACATATCAATTTTTACTTACATTGTTACACATAGATGCACACTCATATATGCCTATAAAAATAATGTGTTCTTTGTGCTCGTATATCAAAAAAAAAAAAAAAGGTAAATTAAAATGTTTGTGAGACTGCCTTGCATGCCTAGGTCTGCAAAATATTAATTTAAAAATTTCAAAGCCCAAAATATGCAGGGGGATGTAGTATCCCTAAAGTTCAGTCTTAATACCCACTGTTAGCTAGGCCTATTCAGAAAACCAGGACTCCATTTCATGTGAAACGTGAAAGTCAACATATTTTATTTCTCTGTAGAATGCAATCAAAAACCATGGATGGTACCATGGATGGTACCATGGATGGTACCATGGGAAAACAGACTCAGAAGATATCTGGTGGTCCCACAGGTGACCTACATTCTCTAGTTTAGCTCAGGGGGTTGAATCTCAGTCTCTGATATTCCAGGTTCTCTCCAAGGAAAGGTAAAATTCCTTCTGGATGTGAGAAACTTACTCAGCAGCTTCAATTAGGTACTGCTGGGTTTTAGAAAAATGTTCCACAATTATATTTTTGGATAAAACTGTGCTTCTGTGAGGCATTTCCCACTAAAAACCTTGTTCAGCTGGATAACAAATGTTTTATTCTGGTTAGTTCTACAGATGAACTCACTGGAGTCACACCTTGTCTGTCCACGGGTACCAGCTCCTGCTCCGCTTTAGTACATCTCTGGGAGGAAAGATCATAAACACAGAAGAGGCACAGTGGGAGTTTCTGGATATCCGAAATCAATTGAACATGTGTGGGAAACTTTTAGGATACAAGTGGATCTGCCTGCTGGTGCAGCTACCCCTCTCAAGTCCAAGCTATGCAAGGCCAAGGCTTGTTGGTCATGTACAGCCACCGTGTGCCTCTGACCCTCACCAGCTCTGGATTCTCAGCATCTGACAACATGTGCAGGTGCTTCAATATACTGAACACAGTAAAGAGCAGGACATTTGTGAACAGCTGCCTGGGAGACAGAGGTGAGTGGAGACCTCTGCCTTTTTTTATGAGCATATTGCAGCTGCTGGCAGGTCTCTGTTCACAGTTGACAGAACAACAGAGGAAAACAAAGGAGGGGAGGAGGCCTGTGTCTGCATCTGCAAGGGATTGGGAATCCAGAGATCATTCACCACAGCTGCAAGCTTCAACATGGTCAACTTTGGCAGGAAGAATTTTCCTACTTGCCAAAAAGATCACCTCAGAGCATTTAGTTGTCCCGAGCTGCACTGAGCAAAGTAGAAATGTCAGTATTTCTTTGATCAACAGTTCAAAGTGGTACCCAAAATGCCGAGGTTGTTTGCAGACTCATTTTTAGCTGAACCTAAAAAAGGTAAGGTCAGAGCTTGTTCAGAACTGATAGTTACCATGTGATGATCCACTCTCCTAACTAGGTTCCAAAGAGAAAGGTGAGGATTTTCTCCAAAAACCTGGCAAGTCACAGATTTCCTTAGTCAAGCAAGAGAGCTGCTACTTGCATAAACCTCTTTCAAAGTCCTTGTATGAGAGAAGAGTTTTTGTCTGGTCTCAATACAATCAAATCAGAGCATGGAACTGCTCAGCAGATGCACTCAAACTCCTCTGGCCTTCTCAAGGGCAAAGCTGATGGCTTGAGAGGAGCTAGGGACAGATTTCCCACTGACATCACTTTCTCAGCTATGACAGGAAACCACGATGTCTTTATTGTTCAGGTGTTTAATGCAGTCAGAGCAGTCAGTAATAAAAAATAATGACTCTGTGTATGTAACACAGAGCAAAATCCAGTGATATGTAATTCTGTGCAGTCCTCAGGCTCCTTCCATGTGCTGCTGTCAGTTGTGTCCTCTGCTGTGCAGTTCTAAAATGTCTTTTTCCTATGAGATATAATTGCCTGTGTCTTTTCCTGAAGATGGTGAGAAGATCTCTCCCATGTGCTGCAGGGTTCACTCTGTAAGGACCTCCACAGAAAGTGGTCACTGGAAAACAAGTATCTGGGATTATGCTGCTCCAGGCACTCCAAATCACACCTACCTGCTGCCTCCACTGAAATACCTTCTCAGAGCTCATGTTTTCTACTACTACTGCTAGTGGGAATTCTCCCACCCTTTCTTCTTTCCTGTGTGATTTATCCAGCTTTTTTAGAAAAGCAGGTTTGCAGGAAGTTGTACTTCTGAGGGCATGCTTGCACTCCTGCTCAGATCTAGACCCAGTCCTAAGGCCTGCAAACAGTACTGCCCACACTGCAAGTTTGGGTCTGCTACGCAGCACATCTGTCACTAAGCTCCGGGGCCATGCCCTAGGCAATGATCAGCACCGTGCCAGGAAGCCTTCTGCAGTTCTGGAAAGCAACCTCGGCTCCCTGTTGGAGATACACTGCATAGGATGTATGTTCAGGTTTTGACACAGTAAGTTGGATTTAATGGCCTCAGCATTGGTCTTTTGGGCTATTAGAGATGCCCCAGCCAGTGTCACCTGGCCCCAAGCAGCTGGAGAGTAGAATTTCCCATAAACCCTCTCCCCACCCACTACCAGGGGACATCTTGGTGTGTCAGGTCCTCTCAAGTGTCACTAGGTACCTACAGCTGGGACACTGAACTGGGCTGGGTGGTGCCTTCACTAGGAAACTCCCAAGGAGAGATTAGAACACAAGCCTAAATGCTTAAATAAAGACTCATGGTTTATGGCTGAGCTGCTCATTTTCTAAAATGGTTTGGAAGTGATTTTGTTGTCTGACTTAATTTGTAAACAGCAGTGCATCAGCTTACATATGTGAATGTGTAAATTTTGTTCTCTGTCTGTGTGTCTGTCAGTGAGTGTGTGTGTAGCAGTTCCAGCCCACAGATAACACTCAACAAGCACCTAAAGCAGGTGGAGGTAATGTAGCTCTGGCTTGGCTCTAGATCTAGATCTTAATTCCTTCAAAGTCAGGAGGTGACTCAAGGAGGGATCTGAGGTTTTGCAGCAGACAGAGCATTGTAAACCTCAGCTTCACTTGCCCCCTCCTTCTGTCTCCCACTGTGGAATGACAGACGAAAGCAGGCAAAGCTGATTGCCAAGTGGGCACAACCATGCCCAAGGGGAAAATTCCTCCTAGTCTCTGCAGGGAAGTTCATGTCTACTCTGGTGCAAAAGGCCTACTTACCTCAATCTTTGCTTGTCCAGATCCAAGTGCAATTAATTGGCATAAAATTATCCAGCCGTTTTTCAAATCCTGGCCCATTGTTTGAATCAGTGACCTCCTGCAGCACCAAATTCCACAGGTTGACTACATACTGTGTGAAGTAATATTTCTATCCATTTACTAGCCATTAATTTCTGACCTTTGGGAAATCTGAAATATGTATGGTCATGTGAAGGATCTTGAGCCATTCATAGTTATGTGTTGTGTAAAACACATTTGTTCATTTAACTAAGTCCTGAGTTCATTTGGCCCCAACTTGACCACCAGGCAAGACAAATTAGCCCAGAAAGCAAGAGAAATAGCAAGAAGCAATCTGCCAGCTGTTAGATGAGCAAACAGGGAGCTGCAGAGATTCCCAGAGCCAAATTGTTATCTTATTTATGCTAGCATAAATCTAAAGTAACTGCACTGAATTACCCTGGATTTATCCTTCTGTAAAAGAGATCAGAATTTGACACTCACTTTGGAAATTTCCTTCCTCCAATTTCCATTCTTCCTAGAAACAGAATGAGACACCATTGTGTCACAGCTTTGTCAAATATTTCTTTACAGGAAAGTATTAAATAACCAACAGTTCTGAGGAAAAACAAAATCCCTTGCAAACCTTTCAATAATCGAAAGAAATCTCTCAGTTTTACACATCCAGAGGTTGCAATACCAAGAGAACTAGACAGACTTAACTTTTAAAGTGTCCTTTGTCTCTTTGGTCCCTACAGCTATCTGCTTCTGTGAAGTTCAGTTTTGGGTCTCAGTCAATCCTAGCTGTGGAACTGAGTTTGATCAGTGGGAAACACAAAGACAGAGCAGGAATGGAGGTGTTGCACATGAAAGAGATGCAGGCAGATTTAAATGTGCTCTATAAATTCAAGTGCGCTCTTGTTCTTTGCTTTATTTTCTCTTCTCATGTCCCTTACAATTTTATCACAAGGTTGCTGCAAGAGAGAAGCAAAACACAAATATTGCAGAAGAAATACAGAACAGGCTAAGCAATATAATAACATGTTATTACAAACCAGCCTGTCCTGAAAAGAAAATTACAACTTCCCTCATTTCTAGTAAAGTCCTCAGCATATTTTTTCTCACACATACGATTTTATTGCCGGAGTGTTTTATGTGAGATGTGCTCGATTTGCAGAAGTAGTTCTGAAAAGTTACTTAAATTATTACCTTGCAAAACAGTCTAGGATATTTAATTGAAATGGCATCACTCTGTTTTAAAACATTGTAGTGTTAAATAAACTTGACCTGTAGCACCAAAGCACTCATTTTTCTCCAGCTACCTCATTCCCTTGAAATGCTTATGTATGTGTACAACACCCTGACTTCTCCAGTTGAAAAACAAATGCAAGCCCCCATCAAAAAATAATGACACTGCCACCTTTCCTCTTGTCACTGAGACTAATGGAGGAAGAGGCTCTAAGAAAGAAGTGGCCTCATCTTAATTACCAGTGGAGATTGAATGAGACAGGTATTTTAAGTATACAGTTGTGCTCTGAGTCCAGATCTCTCCCACATCTGCAGTCACAGAGCTCTGCCTGCAGCCCCAGCTGGCAGCCAGCTCTGCCTGCCCGTGTTCTGGGGCACGGAGGGAGGGAGTGGGGCAGGGGGATCGCACCAGGAATGTGGGGACAGAGCCATGGGCAGCAAGGGGACAATGTTCCTGGCAAGACATGGGGTGACCCAGGAGAACTCACCATTACACAGCCAGAGTGGGGATGGTCTCCAGCTGAACCTGTCACTCACAGGGGCTGTGGACGTCTCCAGCTGCCTGCCAGGAGCTGTGTTATAACTTTTGCAAAGCTCAGGAGAGCACAGCCCCTCATCCCTTCCCCCTCTCCAGACTCTGATGGCTGTTCATCCTTCAGCACTGATTTTTTTGGGTCAGAATTAAAGAAGAGGAAGGCACAGCTCAGTGCAGTTACCCAAATTGCATAATTGTTCTGTATGTGTGAGGACCAATAAAACTAATAGCTGCTAGCATCAAGCCAAGAATTCATTAATGACAAACTGGTATCTCTCCAGGAATGTAAAATGTTTTACTAAATAAACATTAAAACCAGGAAGTTTCAATTTCTGTCAGTAGGTAAAACTTCATTGTGACTCTGCTGGAAGGAGGGATAGCCCGGAGGTAGGCAAGGAAACTTTGTTACACTGATAAAAAACTATTTAGTACCAGGAGGAGCTGGTGTGATGTGTTTCACAGTGGTTTACAAAGCGTGATGAATGAAGATTGATGCTTTCATGGGCTCAACATGCTGACTAGATGGAAAGGAAAGAAGGCAGTGGTATGTGCAGGAAGAAGGTTCCATCACGCAGGATGATACGCAGAAGTCAGCTCACTGAATTTTGCACCTTTTCCTGTGTGGTATCACTGTGCTGTTATTTACGGTTCTCCAGGGAAAGAGACCTGAAAATTGGAAATACAGACTTTTAAGTTCCCACAACTCACAGGAGGCCGGGGAATTGGTCACAGCACCAGCCTGACAGAGTTCAAGAAGCCTTTGGACAATATTCATAATCACATGGTGCAACTCTTGGGGTGTCCTGTGCAGGGCCAGGAGTTGGACTTGATGGTCCTGATGGGTCCCTTCCAGCTCCGCATATTCTATAATTCTATGATAGCTGAGACACAGAAGGAATTCATCTCTTGGAATTCATGAGGAAAAGAGAAAGCACTGTTACATGGCTACTTCCAGGTCATGCCATTGAAAGGATTATGGTGTACAGAAGGTGGGATGCAGGAGAGATGTTAATAAGGCTAAGGGGCAACTTAAATAGTGGGCAGCTAAAGACAAAAACACACGACAGGAAATTCTGAAGGCTTTCAGTGGCAAGACTGTTGTAAAAATCCTATGGCTCTTCTAAACTCATGAAGAGTCGAAGTCATTGCAGGGAAGCAGTTAAAATGTGTATGCTGCCAGAGAGAGCATTGCACAGAGATGAGAGAGCCAAAAATGTGTTGTGAGGGTCAGTGTAAGCTATTATCACCCTTCTTGGAAAGAGGGTGGGGTATCCCACAGAATCTGAAATCTGTGGTGACAATACTGGGTGTGGCCTCAGTGGTGCACCCAGCTCCAGGAGTCCCACCAGGTGTTTAATATTCTGCACAGTTTTGTCTGCAGAGAGCCCATGGAGCTTCTCTTGCACTGCAGCCCAGAAGTCAAACTGTCTGTTTGGTAACTGGCGCTGCAAATACACACAAACTCCATCCAGGTCTTCCCAAAGGAAGGGACCTCTGTGGTGAGTTCAGAGCCCTAGACTTTTAGATTCTCAGCCCAGACCTGAAACTGTTCCTGCAGCCTTGAAAAATCTTCTCATGTCTGTGGTTCCTATCCTCTGTAGAAGAAAATCAGTCTGAGACTGAAACAGGTGGATGTGGTCTCAGCAGCAGGCTGCGTACGAAAGGCCCCCATGGCACACTTCCATCCGTCTTCCAAGGCCAGCATAAGAGTCTGTCTGTGGAGAGTACTCAAGACAGAAGAAGGCAGAAGGAGCAAGTCTACCATCCCCAAAGGCAGCTTGCTTCTGTCAGGGTGAGGGGCAGGAGCTACTGCTTGAACAGAAGTTGAGAGGTGGGGGCTTGTAGGCCTTGGGGGGGTATCTGCAAGGGGTAGGAGAGAAAAGACTCAGAGGGAGAGTAGAGCATAGCCTAGACCAAGTTCTGTGGCTATTGAAATCCCGAGCTCAGGGTGCAGATCATTTTGGTGCGCTTTGGGCTAGAGGCAGGGGTTAGCTGAACGCTGCCATGTGCTTGAAATTTTACTCCCCCATTTGCTCTCTCTTGGTTTTTACACAGGATGCTCATCTGCACAGACATGCACCAATTGGCTTGACTACAGCTACATCTATGAGGAAGAAAACGGTTTAGAGCCAGATCCTCAGCTGGAGTAAATCAAGCAGGTGTGGACTCAGGCCAATTGAGACCATGCATGAGATCTCCCAGTTTCTCCTCTCCAACTGTTACACTAAACTAAACATAAGATACAGTAGCTCCCTATCTTTGCCTTGTTTTTGCACAGTGATATTTTGTCCAGCTTCATGTGCCAGGGTAAATACAAGGAAGGTGATCACATGAAAATAGTGTCCAAATTGTCAATGACTCACCAGCTCAGACAATTGTAAGGAAATAGGGGAGACTTGTCACCACTCACTGTTCTAGGAAAGCAGAAGCATAATCCATGAGATCCTGCATAGATCCAGACCTGAAAGACCTTTATAGCTCTACACCCAGTGTACAGGATCTAAGAGCCAGCTCTGCAGGCACAAGAGGGTCTGGGCAGCCCTGCCCAGGAGCCACATCTCTTGAAGCTCAGTGGTGAAGAGATGCGGCTGCCCTACAGGTCGCTGCCCACAGGAGACCACCTGATGCTGGAATGGGAAAGCAAAGACCCAGCAGTTCCCCCTTTCTGGGGCTTCTGCAGGATGCCACCAGGTCCATCTCCATGTCACATTGAGCCACCTGAAGGTTGCTGTCCCTTGTTTGGTAGTATTTGCAGAGCTTGGTGGGCTCTGTGAGGTGTTGGTAGGCGGTGCATTGCTGCTGCCTTTTCCATTAGCACACCAGTGTGAAAGGGACCATTATACAGCTCGTTTCAGAGATACAAAAGGATCCCTCAGCACCACAGGCACCCTCCACTGGTCAGGCAAGCCAACCAGAAAGGTGCTTTACATAAGCAGACAAAAGCTTCATGTAGCCTTTGCAGTATTGTTGGTCTTGTACCTGGAAAACCAAGAGGAGTCATGAGTGCTCCAGCACACCATGCCCTGGGACAGACCATGGGCACTCCCATCATCTGCAGTGCCCAGAAGGGCACCCCATACCCCAGCCCATTCCTCTGAGACTGGTTAAATTGGATTTTACACCATTTTGAGAACTCAGGTGTGGTGGATGAAAACAGCAGCTCTACATAAGGCTTAGAGACGGCATCAGGCCCCTCGGCTCAGATTCCCTTGGAACCATCTTTCAGTGAGGAAAAATGATATTGGGGTTTTTTTTCCCTCCAACAGCTTGCAAATAGTGCAGAAGTATGCATTGGCCTGGACTTCCCAGCTCCATAGAGATCATTCCTGTGTACAGCCCACCTAATAAACTGATGAACAATGATTGCGGCATCCAAAGGTAGCCGGTGACTTGCTGATCTGCAGCACTCAGGGGAGCGGCTCTTTGGTTTTCACATCTGGGCCAAACTCTAACAGTTGTGTGACCTTTCAAAATGAGGGGAACTTTCCATGAAATACACAGGCAGCCAAATATTTAGGTCTGCAGAGTTACTGCAGTGGGACACTACTTGCTTATCACAAACACAAAACTCAGGAGAGGCAGAGTGGTCCAAAATTTGGATAGCATGTCAACTCTTCACATTAACGCACTTTCTCTGTTATTAAACAGAAACCTTATATTTGTCCAAGAGCTTAGTCAGAGCTAATAGGAATAGATATCCAGCTCCATCATCCCAAGGTATTGATCAGGGTTTTCCTACAGCATCTATGTGCCCTAATTCCAGATAATCCTCTCCCTAAAAAAGCAGCTCTACTCCCTGTCACAACAATGCTGAGCACTATTCCTCCATAAAGGCCATGGAAATCAAAGCTTGTGTTTCCTTCCTGGGTCAATAACAACACATGCACCACACTTACTGCCCCACCAGTGCTGGTGGCGTGACCCTCTACCACCACCCACAGTGGGCCAGAGCAAGGCCTGCCCCAGCTGCTGTGTGGTAGCCTTTGGACAGCTTCCAGCAGCCCCTTTAATCCCAGGGTCACTTCACTGCCACACGAGGCATACACCACACTTTCCAGCTGGGATTGCTCTTCCTCATCTGTTGCCTTCCTCACTTTCGAACAGGTGCTGTTTGCAGAGCTCCAGCCTGCTTTGTTGCTCTGGCACACAAACCATCACCTTCTCATGGAGCATCTGCCACCTCAGAGAAGTGGCATGCTCACTTCCTTCTGCTTCTCCCCATCCTGAATGGGCAGCAGAGATATCCTCTGTAAAGTCCAGGAACTGGGAAGGGCAGGAAATAGAGATGGCAATGAGCTCTTTGAACTCCCTCTTCTGAAGCAAGAGCCTCTCACAGTGACTAGACACATTGGAGAGCCATGACCACCTCCATCAGCTACCCCAGGGTCCCCACGAATGCCTCAGGGTTATACACGAGCCAAAACCCAGAGCAGTGTTCACTACACTCAATAACAGCTGCTGTGGCTTTTTTGCTCACTTGACATTTACAAGCAGCTCCATCCCTCACACACCTCTGGGCATCATCACTGTTTTGAGCTTTGGTTTGATTACAAATATCCAAAGCTGGGGCTGTGCTGTTGAGCTGTTGCTACTCATGTAAGTGACATGACCTCCTGTTGCCTTCCAGCACAAATAAGAGGAATAAGAACTCTGCAATTTGTTTTCTACGTCCCCTTTTTTGTATTTTTTTTAATTTTACATTTTTATATTGTTAATGAAATTAACATTTTAAAATACAATGGGGTTTTTTGCCCATGGAACCAAAACTTTGCTGTGGTTGTACACAAAGGGGACAGGAATATGCATGGAATATGTTGAAAATTGCAATGTATAAAGGCAGAAAATGTGTTGCAATTTCCACACCCTCCATGCAGGACAACATCTGTCTTTTTTTACTGTTTTCAGTCCTTATTGCAACTTGAAAAACCTTTTAGAAATAGTCAGTATAATTACAGTATTTTCTTCATCAAGATACATCGCAGGCTGTCTGCAAAAGGGAAATGCTGAGCTGCTCCAGAGTCTCCACTGTGGGAGCTACCTATGCCTGCCCTCACGTCATAGACATATCTCTGCTTCCCACAGCCTTCTAGGAGGAATCCCTTTGAATCTGTGGAAACAAGGGGTGGGTTGCACCATGTCAGTTGTGTCACTTTAGGTGACACTTTCACACTGGGGAAAAACCAGTGTAGCTGAGCATGGTGTCCGGGTTTATTGCTCAGCCATGCCGGGGACGTGTGCTCGGTAGAGGAAGGCACAGTCCCTGCTCCTGGCATCGCTGTCACTTCCCAGGGATCCCCATGGCACACCAGGATCCAGCACATTCACCTGCACCTGGTTCCTGCAGCACTGAACCTGCCAGGTCTCTGAGCATCCCAGCTGCCCCAGCCACTCCTGCTGTGGAGGGGAACAGTTGCTGATTTTGCAAAAAACCCCAGAAAACAGAATGCTGGGGTGAGAAGGGTTGCTAAGGAACTAAGCCTGTAATGAAATGAAAATGTTCTCTTTGTTAACTCTTTAGGATTTTGTCTTTTCATATTTCGCTTGGCACATGGAGAAGGCAGAGATGAAAAATCACAGAAAGTGATATTTTGCCTCCTTCCTTGTAGAATCTTCTTTAATATCAACAGTGAAATTGCTTTCAGTGATATTTTTTCCCCGTAAAAATCTCTTTTATTCTTCTTAGGAATATGTCTGTTCCAGTGAGGGGGCACAGCTTTGCATCATAAAAATTGTAGACACTTTTATGTAAAAATAAGAAAGTAAAAAAAGCCACTGGGGAAAGCAATTTTTTTGCATACCAGTCAGCCACCACTTTGGTTATCAGCATTTTGCCAGACCAGTCTTTGGGAGGTGGCGTGGTGTGAACTGAACTAGCAGAATTGCAAGGGTACAGTGCACCTGAAGAAAATGAAAATTTTGTAGCTATGACAGTGATGATATACTTTAAATCTGGGACTAGGAAGGGGTGACTAACATGGAAAAAGCCACAAGTGGAAGATGGAGAGGAAGGAGGAAACGGCAGATGCCATCATCTCCAAGGGGCCAGAGAAAGGTTATTAGCTGCACAAGGTTTTGAAAGTAAAACTAAGTGCAAGAGGATTAGAACCTGCAAATGAAAAAGCAGAGGGAAGGGTGTGAGAGGGGAGCATTGTTAGCCTGATCACAGGAGAGAAATGGCTATTTACTCACCGTGCTTGACTGGGATGGAGCAGAGCGATGTCAGAGCCTGGATGGGTGCAAGGGAGCAGAGCGGGTGATCAGCAGGCAGGGAACAGCGGCGTTGAAAAGGATGGATCGCTCCAGGGCAATGGTTTATACTTGCTTCATTATTTAAAGTAGGCTGAGGCAGGTAATTACTCATGAGTCTGATCACAAAGTATTTAACAGTTGAACCACAGAAGAAGCTGTATGCACAGCCTACCTCTGCCTGGCAGAAGGCATAAGTTGATGATTAATGCAGCTTAAGTCACATCTCACTTCTCCCGTTGGCCATTGGCCAAAATGAGCCCATTTTCCTTGAGGAATACGTCTGTCATGTACAACTCAGCCCCTGCCTGCTTAGGGATGCTGTGAAATTATGCCTGCACCTTGCCAGACCATGCAGGACGCAGGCGGAGCTGCAGCTTCTCTGTCCAAAGACACCCATCGCTCCCATCCAGCTGCTCACCGCAGCACCACAGTGAGACTGAGCGAGACATGGGCTGTAGGTGGGTGCTGCACCCAAGGGGACCTCCAGGTTCAGGGGATCCCTGGAGACATGGGATGCAGCCCCAGAGTCAGGGGCTGGTGCCCAGAAGTGCTGCACCCTGAGGCAGCATGGGCTGTTTTCCATGGGGACGGGAAAGGGCAGAAGGCATGGTCACCCAGCCCAAAAGCAGTCCAGCCTGTTTGCATGTGTTGGTTTGTCCACATGTACTTGTGGGTGTAGAGCTCAGCAATAGCTTTTTTTTTCTCAGTTGCACTATGCTCATTGTGATAACAGGAGGCTTAATTTTGAACAGCACTATGAAACCAGTGAAAGAGATGTAAGTATTAGCTGATACTCAATACCAGGAATGACCTGTCTTTTATGTCCTCTCACTGTTCTGGTAGAAGCCTACCAGAATGCAGGACACATGTTTTCCAACTCAATAGCAGGTATCCAGCTGGAGAAATGTGTTTCCCTGAATTATAGCCATATGCTATGTATCCCACTTCAACATATCATATCATGTTCCATCTGCACAGAATTTGACACTGCATAAAACAATCTGCTTTGAGTTTGAATGCATATACTACCTCACACAAAACAAAACCCTCCAGCTAGGCTACGAGTCTAAATGCCTCGGAGCTTCTGCTGCTCATGCCACAAGCAGAAAAGACCAGAACCAAAGCTGTAGGGGGGGAGAAGGCATTATCTCTGGGCTGTTCCATCTGAAACAAATTCTACCTTTGCATCAAGGAATTTGTCCTGGGGGTTGCTGATAGTGAACAGAGCAGAACCCAGAGCAAGAAATATTCACAAACCCACTAGGACTACCAAGCTGTACCAGGCATAATGCCCAGGAGTACATCATACTGGCTTTCTCTAAGCTGCTCTAAACCTCTCACATCTGCTACAGTGTGGTACTTAAGGGGCAGCTAGAGAGTAGATGCTTCAGCAATTTCTAACACTACAGTTCTCATAATACAGAAAAATTCAGAAAAAAATATCATGCACGTTGAAGACAGCTCCTCTTTGCACAGACCAACTGCTATGACAAGACAGCGAGGCAACATGGAACGGGTTTTGTTGTTTTTCAAGCAAACGTGAATGCTTGCCAATTGTCTGCCACATTTCTAATGGTCCCAGGTCAATCCCATCTTCCTTGCCCTCTTAGGCGTTCATCTTAACATAGAGCACCCTTCTTCCTGAGATAAAATGTGAAGTCAGAAATACTTGAGAAGTCCTTAAATGATGAACACTTCTTTATTTCCTCTTTCTCTCTCAAAATCTTTCAGCCAGACCTACAGTAGATGCTTAATGTTTCATGGTTCTACTGCCTGTTTTGTCAGTCATGAATTTGTTGGCATTGTCTCCCAGCAAAACAGCCTTTGGCAGAGGTATATCCCAGGTTAAATAGGTTTTTAGACTCTAGTCTATAAGAACAAAAGAAAGAGCAACTGAATGATAGAGAAGAGTCAGTACAACTTCAGCGCTGCTAATGAAAATATTCTGCTTGTAGAGTATTGACAAAAAGGGATAGGAGTATGTTTTACAGAATTCCAGCTCCAGATGATGATAGTAATTTGCGTCCCTCTGAAACAACAAAGCAAACAAACATTTGGGAGCTTGTGTCACATTGGATGTTCATCTTCACTAATCAAAGATGTATGTGAATGGGTTGATTGGCAGGTATGCTGTACTCAGTTCACAGCTGTGCCAAGGGCCTGCAGACACATATCCAAGAACTGATTCCCCTCATGTCTGCAGGGTTTCTGGTTCAAGATGGACCAGACTTTCCATTGCTTTTATTTGTCTGGTCACAGTAATATCCAAAACTCCTCTCTAGAGCTCCACATCTGAACTAATATGAAATGACAAACAGAACAGCAGTGTTAGATTAAAACTCTTGAGGACACAAAACCTAGTTTGTGAAAAATATTTCAGTCAGCTGTAGGACACAGCTGTCTGCAGAACATCTTCTGTAAAGTGCAGATAACTGGTTTTAGGGTGATTGAGGTTTGGGAGTTTTTTGACCAGAATTGGCATCAACAGAAAATTGTGCCTGGTGAATTCACAGAAGCACATTTTTTTCATGCTATGACCTATTGTCTGGTTTATGATGGCAACAAGAACCTCTCATCCAGTGCTGGACTCCATCAGAGTGGAAGTGAACAAAGGGACTCTCTCATTCTGAAGCATTCATCTGGCTGCATTAAACAGAATGCCTTCTATAACGTTATGACAGACATTTATTCCACTCTGCTCAGCACTAATGACATCCCAGAAGGCGTACTGTCCAGTTTAGGTGCCACAATGGGCATAAAAATAAATGCCTTTTTTCCCATTTCAAGAACAAAACTCAGATCTGTATGTCTCCAGGGAGACAATTGCAGATGAGTGTGTAACAGTTTTTAGTTCTCCTCAGTCTCAGGCAGCTTATGATGAAAAGATCTCAGGCACTGTGGCACTGCAGAGTTCTCCATGCAACAGCATCTTGGGAGCTCCACTCCCTCCTCTCCTGATGGCAAGGGACTGAGCAAGGCCCACCCTGGTAGACATATCTAAAAATATTTTTCAGAACACAGAAAGAGCGAGCTGGCCCTGAGTGAGTCTTACATACATACATACAACATATCTGTTGTACCCAGATATCCTGATGTCCCAGGTCACGTTAGTCTATGGTCAGCAGACTACTAATGATCCAGAAGATGTCAGAAAATGATCTCTTAGATCATGATGCCTAAAACTGGGCACAGCACTTTACCTCAGCCCTCGTCAGTCTAGAGGTCAGAATATTTCTGACACCTAATATCCCAGTTGTTATACTCTGGAATAACATAGGCAACAGAATCATTCATTCATTACCTTGTATTCAGAATTGATTTCACTATACAGTCCAGATTCTCTCTTGTAGAAGCAGTATTAGCTAGTTTTTTTATATTTTGTTTGATGTTATCCTTTCTTAAGTGCAATATTTTGCATGAAGTGCTTAAGTGTATATTGTTGCTATTACATTTCACTGTGCTTATATCAAACTGCCCCTTTAATGTAGCAAAATCATTTTGGAAACTTACGTGCTTGAGTTGCATGTCACTCTTACCAAGAAGAACATGAGACTAATTAGGTATGATTTCTTCCTGATAAATTCACATTGGATATTTTTATCACATTATCATTCTGCAGTTGCTATTTTATGAAGCACTTGAATTTTTTTCAGTATTTCTCAAAGCATTGGAGGTATCTGAGATAGGTTTTCTGGTCTGTAATTCTTGGTACCTTTTAAATCTTCTCTGTGTTCTTAAATACACTTGTTAATATTTCAGAAATTCCTGTGGTTAGTTCTCTAATTATGCCAGAGAAAATTTCTCCAGGACTTCCTGCTCTCAGTATATGCCCTTTATTCAAAGGTTCCTTCACTTCTCTTCTATGAGCTGCATTTCGATTCCTTTGCTAGTTCTAAGTGTGTTCAGCCTCTCACATCAAGTGTCCCCTCCTTGCAAAGGTGGTGTTTCACACTTCAGCCCACTCCGTCATTTGTCCTTTGTTCAACATCCCCATGAATTGATAACCCTTTTCCCTTTTTCCTAATTTCTTTTTCTGATCCCTTTTGCACTCTTTGTACTTCAGCATTCTCTTTTACTTATCCTAGTAGTGTCTTTGCTCACTTTTTCTATGATGGGTTTTTGTCACTAGATAACCACGCAGCTTCTGACTCAGACCCCCTGTATGTCTCCAATGCTGTCCTCCTTGCCAGCAGGATAGCTTCCTACAAGACGTTTAACTAAGGATTTCTTCCAAACTGCCTGTTCTATTAAGAGTCTTTCTCCTTTTGGCTCCTCCCTTCAGAACCATCCCTATCAATCGTCCAAAGTGAGGAAATCTGCCATACAGGAGTCATTTGGTCTTGCTCTCCTCCTCCACAGACACATGAGCTCAAATTGCCTTCTAGCAAGTTTCTCTGTATTAATCATATCTATCATAGCTTATCTGGCCACGTCTCCCATAACTGCCTTCACTCTTTGAAACAAAGAGTTATCCAAACACATTCCAAAAAGTTGAGAAACTTTTTGTGCTGCACTGTACTGTTGGGTTTTGTTTTGCTGGTTTTTTTAATTTTCTTACAGCAGATAACCTCGTTAGATAAAGTCCTTGATTACCACTACCTCATATCCTCAGGACACTCCCAGTAGTTGCTCAAAAATGTGACATCAACGTCCTTCTCAGTCAGTAATCTTTAGTAGAGTTTTACTGTTCCTCTGTTTCATCTCCAACCACTCTGTCTTTCCCCTCTCTCTGGCCTTCTATACATTCCCAATATACCAGATAATACTCTTCCCTTTTTCACTGCCTCTACTTCCAACACAGATTATACTCTCTCTGCTAATATTGAAGTGCCGCAATTTATTTCACTGAGCCTGTGTGATGCTGATTAAACTGTAGCCTTTGTTGTGTCCCAAGACTTCTTGTTCTTCCTGTTTATTCTCCATACTCTTACCATTAGAGTGAAAACATCTCAGATGTTTGGCAGGTTGCCCTTACATTATCCCTTTCGTTCTTCTATGGCCCTCCTGCAATTTCCCCCTTCCACCATAGCAATGAATTGTCAACCAGACCTCTACTTTTCTTACTCACCTGAGGTGTCTCCCGCCCACTCACTTGAACCCTGCTGCCCTAGGAGCATTTTCACTCATTTTCCTCTAGTAATAAAATTCTCACATTCTGGAAATCAATCTTTTTTTCACTGATTTAACAATGCTCCACAGGATGGAGATTCTCCTTGGGGCCTTCCTAAAAAATGGTGCAGAGAATTGTTAGTAGGAAAGCAGTCTTATCGGATAAAGGTCCACAGTCCAATTTCAGATTTCTCAGATCCAGAGGCGGGGTTGACAGCATTCATAGTCTAAACGAATGCTAATTTTATCAAAATGCTAGCACATTTGCAAATATAAAGTCCCATACCCTGCATCAGGCTGATGTTGTGCAAAATTAGGTCTGCGTAAAACCTTGGGAGAACACTTTTTAATTCCCAACAGCATAATACACTAAATAGTGATGCATATTAACTAAGACAGTGGTACTTTTCAAGGCTGCAGTCATCAAGGAATAGGCAGATGATGAGTGTAGCAGGGACAATATGTTGATTCTCCTCCCTCACAGTTATGAACAGCTGGAACATCCTCAGTTTACAATGGGTCTGACACTGCAAAGCAACAAGAACAAATATTTGGAAACCTAATCACATAATATAGCTGAATGCTGACAAGAGGACCCTGCTCTAGGGGAGTATACTCCTTTATAACACATGGCTTCTATGTGAGAGAACAAATTACACACTATTGATATCTGCTGTCCTGCTGCCCAGACTCTGAATGATTGACAAGGCTGAAGTTCAGTCACTTGACCTCCTCAAGGCTCCAGATGTGCTTCTGAAGCAAAGATAAGAGGCTATGAAGGAAGACGTTTCATACAATGTGATCAGCTCAAATAAAATTTCAGGTTAAACATTGAGTTGATAAAAATAAACATGCTTCTTTTATAAATGCAGTAAACAGACCAACCTCTCACCTACATGGAGGTAACAAGGAGGAAGAGAGGATCTGCTCTTCATGGGGAATCTCCAGCTTTTTTCCCCACAAAAAAAAACATTTTCAAAAACCCTCCCACAAATAAATGTAAGAGGTACTCTGTGGACCAAAAAGGAGCTTACTTATAAAGTAAGGGCTTAAGTCCCATGCTCTTTTTTTCATTCATGTACTCAGAATTTGTTCCAAAGCATATCTATACTTCAAAGATGAGTCAGTGGCTTTCTTGTGCTTGAGCAGCACAGTCAGTGTGATGGATGAATTGTGTAATGTCTGCTGATAAGTATCACACCATCAGCCAGACCAACTTCAGCTGTCTTCTGTCCCTTGTTGTCTATTCCCACTATTTCATAGATTCTGCTCCCTCTTCTGGCCAGCAACATAATAAAAGAAATAATTTCCCCCTTTTAAATGTGATTTTGAGAATGGAGAGTTGAGAAATGGAAAAGAAACTTCATATTACTTTGGCAGGACAAGGAGATCTGAGCTGTACATCCTCTGCATTTCCATATTTGGATTTCTCTGTAACAAAGGCTTGCAGTATTTGTAGTAAAAAAGCTGAAAAAATGATTACTGGTATTTTTTGTTACATTTTCAATTTACTGGTTATCTCTTGGGGGAGGGTAGGAGAGAGGAAGGGAAGTACAAGGAAAGAAAGACCACCGATCAGCTTTGTTGTATCTATTCACTTCTCCCTCTCAGCACCATATTGCTCCTTTTCAGGTTTGCGCAGAAGAATACTGCAGACCTGAAAAAGGAAGTGAGCAGAGATCCCATCTTTAGGAATAGCAGGCTTGCCAAAATGGGCTCAGATAATGTTATATTAGCTACAGCATGCAGAGCACACGCGCAAAAAGGCCGGTGTTTTCTTTCAGTAAGCAAAATCCAAAAGGTGTGCCTCCAAAGCAGATACCGCAGTTTCTAACTATTTTTGCCTTTTTTCAGGTTCTCTCCCTTCTTACCAACCACAGACATCTGGGACAAAGGCCTGTCAAACCTTTCCTGGCCATTAAAGACATCACCAAAAAGTCAGCTAATGTAGAAGGAGGTACAAACTGCGCTACACTGTACATCCAGGACAGAAAAACGTTGCCTCTTTAACAACTTCCTTTGATGGAAGTTTTCTGAGGCCTCCCACAGTTGAACTTTGTCTGATGAAGCTCCCCAAAGCCATGTCTGAGGCGGAGCAGAAAGGACAACTCAGTGACAGCACAGCTTGCCACCAAGCGTGTGATGAATGGGCTTGCAACAGAAGCGATATTGGTTTTTACATGGAAAGGAAATTGCATTGAAAATCTCAGTGTATGGTTTTAGCCAAAGCATTGTCTGTACACACAATAATTCATTTGCTCAACAGACAGCAAAATAAAGAGATTATTCATTCAGCCTTCTCTAGCTGAGAATTTTTTAAAATTTCAGATTTTTACATCATGTTCATGTCCAGTTGACAATGTCTTACGTATCTCATTTACCTTTCCTCAAAGAGTATATTGCAGCTTGTTGGGCATCATTTGCCCATTCTTTACCTCATAAAGAGAGCAGAAGCTGGATCCATAGCAGAAGATTGAACTGGTGTGGCCAGAACAGCAACCAAAGTGCACACCAGTCAGACCTGGACATGGTGAACCTGGCTTTAAAACCAAAGCCCTTTTTAAAGCTATAATTTCCAAATCTACTATTAGTAATGAACTTGAAACACTATTAAGTACTAGAAAGCAATATTCCTCTGGCAGTTGTACCAACTCCAAGGCTGAAGTCTTCTACAAGTCTCTTAGCTGCCGCTATTCGAACACTCGGGCCCGATTCTGCACTCCTTTGTTCAAGCACCAGTCCACGGGAGTGAAAGCTGGTCAGAGAAAAACGTGTGGGATCAGATCTTGTGATATGGCAAAAAAATTCCACTTTCCATGAAAGGAACCTTGTTTTCAAACACATTCCACAAGGTGAGCAGCTCTTTCAGCCCTTCTGCATATAAGATGAGGCTTTTATTTTTTTCCCTGAGAGTGGGGCTCACAGCCCCCAAGCTGCCTGTACCACCTCTGCACGCATCACTGAGAGAGGATCCTTCTCTTACTGAAACAGCTAGTCATTGAATAGTTCTTCATTATCTAAGAGATAGCCAGGAAATATTTAATAAATATATTACCCATTGCATCAAAATAAATATCATTTATAAAACATTCATAGTCTTTTGCTTATCATCATCATACAGTGTATATTAATGTCCCCAGTACAGATGAGATTTACAAATGTTTGCCTGAATTTTTCTCCTTAATGCATTCTCCCACTTACAATAATCATTGCATAAAATGCATAAAAACATAATGCACCTTTATGCCACTGGCATATACCAAAGACGAAACTAGAGATCTTGTGAGAGTACAAAAAGTCTTCAGACAGGAGGAATGGCTTTAGGTACGCCTTCAAGTGGCACTTGATCCAACTCAACTCTGCAGCATTTTAGAATTAGAGCCAATATTTACTTGAGAATTCAGAATTACTTAATCAAATAATAGAACATATAAAAGCAAGCTGACTTTTTGGAAAAAAGAATGTTTAATAATACAATAATAGCTGTAGTATTGTCCAGTAAAGGTGTATTGTAAAAATGTTCTGAATATTAATTTACCTCAGATAACTTTAGAGTTGTAAATACTTGCATTATATTGAGGTAGACAGTAAAAAAAAAAAATCTTTTCTCCATTATTAGCACAGAATTTAAATCTTGTAATAATATCTTAAGGAAATGATAATGTTAAGTAAGGATGAAATATTTGATTAATGCTTAATTCTGTACAACTCAAATATAAACTTTTAAAAATATTAGAAATTATAACATTTCGAGTGCATATCATGTTTTGTACATTAAAAAAGAAATGCATGTTGTTCATCTCCATTTTGCACTTTTCAGTCTGTTTAAATAAACAAATATTTACAACTTTTATATGAACAACAGTGCATCCAAAGCAAAATGTGCATTTTAAATTAATGCTCCTGGTCGAGTCTTTTTATTAGCATTTTATATTATTATTCTCTTCTCTTTTTTACTTTTTTTTTCCACAAGTTTGTAGCTCTGCAAAACCAGATAAGCCAACAATTCTAGAAATCGGTGGGGAAAAGCCTGAAACTACGAACATAATAATTACATTAAGAAAGGGCTAGGCAGAGCTTCGAAGTGCACTTTCCTCAGGTGAAGCCACAGCTGAGACCAAAGGTGGGAAAGAAACAGAAATCTTACATAAAACGCCTTTTCCAGCACAACATTTGCGTATAATACTGCTGCAAGTTGCGAGGGCTGCCGAGACAGAGCTACCCAGAGACCTGGCAATGGCATCCTTGCACTCTTCGTGAGACCCGAAGGAGTTTCCTTTCCAATCCACCCCGGTTGTGCTTTCTGTAACACTCCGCTCTTCACAGTTTTTCTTTGCTGTCTTAAAATAAAACCTAGCTGCTAATTACAATCTTAAGCAATTCTTGATTTTTTTTTTCCTCCTTTTCTCTTTCTTTTTTTTCCCT
>VZTI01000607.1:465967-480937 GCA_013397865.1 Struthidea cinerea
CGGGGCGGGACACCCCGCGGTCGGGTGCCTGGGGGTCCCTTTGCTCCCTCCTCCCTGTGTACTTCACGCGGGAAGTGAACACGGGGGCCGGAGAGAGATGCCGCGCGTCTTGCTGCCACCTCTCGGGTACCGCTTCTCATCAACCCACCGGTGCTGACACGTGTTCAGGTGCCTCACAGGTTCTCCAGTGCTGAGTGGGGGCAGACTCATGCGAAGCTAATGATTTTGCTTGAGGCTCTCTGTATTCCCGTGGCCACGTGCCCGGAAGCTTGGCACAAAGCAGGGGTCTTAAAAGAAGGAGAATTTGGCGGAAAGTGAGGGTCTCACCTTGGGATGTGCCAGGGCCCATCTAGCTGGCAGCCTTCAGAGGCCCTGCCACCCATCAGAGAAGGAAGGGAAAGCATAGGAAGAGCCAGAGACCATTCTCCTTGTCTTAAAATCTGCAGATCGGCTACCAAGAGGGCACCAGCTGCGGCCTGGCAAAAGGCAGCGCTGGGCACTACTGGGCAGGCAGCACTGTCAAGATAATCAGGGTAGCCTGGGGCAGGCAGGAAAGATTCCTCAAAGCAGGGCACATTTGCCTTGTGCTGGTCATGCAAAAGACAGCAGTGGAGCAGAAGTACTAGGATTCAGAAATTCACCCACCCCTTTTCATTTGGCTTTTCAGAGGTGCACCCTGAAGCATAAAACTGGTGTCAGTTTCCAATGGTTTCACCCAACCACCTGTCTAGGGTTCAAAGCCATGGACAAAGCATGATATCTTGCTTGCATTACTCTACCTGTCCTGATCACTCCTTGCTTCTCCTTCACCTTCTCATCCTCCTGCCTGAACCATGGCACTGCTGCTGCAGGCAACCACAAACCACACTCCTCCACTTCCCCATGTGGCTTTTCTCTGCCCTGTGCTGAGCTTTCCTCCTTTCCTATCCTGGTCTCCCATTGCCCACTTCTTTTTACCTCTCCTGTCTGCTCCAGCTCTGCCACTGGTGGATTTTCCTCTCATTCCAGTAAGAGATCATGTGTGTTTAGCTGTGAAAGCTTGATCCATAGTAAATAAAGGGAATCTTGCATTCACCCCACATTGAATCTGAAACCTCTGACCATGCTCCTCCATCAGCTGCCATTTTTCATGCAGTCACGCACTGGACTTGTCTTTTTCTTCCCTGTTCTCATTTTCTGCCAAGAGAGAACAACTCATACCTGGGCTTTTGGCACCACTCCTAGTGCAGCACAGGATCAGTGAGATGAGGCAAACCCTGACAGGGTATATGGAGCAGGTTTCTAGCCTGGCACCTCCCAGTTTGCCTGCAGGGTGCTGAGCCTCACTGTGTTCCCCATCTCCTATGGAGAGACTCTAGGGACATTGAGGAACACGAGGGGAACGTTCAAAGCAAGTGACAGGCTCATGTTCCAAGTGAACCCGGCTGCATCTCTGCTAGCAAACAGGAGAATTCCAAGACAGGAGCTCACACTATCCTGCAGCCCTCCACACATGGCTTAGAGAGCTCTCTGGTGTGGTTTTGGCCCATGCCAACTAGCACTTTCCCAGCCAGTACCCAGGCCGGTTACAAGTTATGGCTTGTGCCAGGGGCTGTCCCTAGATGGCCATTTGGATGTGACCATGTGGATGTGGGACACATCGTACAGCTGGGATTAGAGAATGGGGCCCATCATTGCCTTGGCTTTTTTTTAGCAGGATAGATGTACTGCGAGACGCTGGCAGATGAACTGTGAAGAGACAGGGCTACAAAAAGTATCAGTGACAGTGCAGAAATGAGGCAAGTGTTCTGCAAAACCAATTCCCACTTCATTCCATCCCGTTTCTTCACCCCCTTTTATTTATTGTGCTTTCACTCCTCCTGCCTATCCTCTGGCTTCACAGACACCCTCCTGACCACTACCCTCCCTTTTCATCAGCTGCTTCTGCACTAGGACCTTCTCCCCTCCTCCTGTCCCTTTGGCTTCACTTTTCTGATGCCTTACTTTTGTTACTTCTGCTCCCCTTTGCCACTCCCATCCTTTCTGCTCTGTACTTAGTATTTTGGCTACTTTTTTCTTGCCATGACCCAGTTCCTTCCGGAGCCTTATCATCACTTTTTTGTTTCCTTCTGCCCCTTTTGTGTTCTATTCACTTATTCCATGCTCCTGCCGGCTATCTCCAATCAGCTGCCCAGCTCCAGTTTCTCCTCCGTCAACTTCTGCCCAACCCTAGCCCCCCAGGCTCTTTCTTTTCTCTCCTGCTGTATTTCATTGTCCTATTTTTCTTTTCTGATATTGTTCCCGCTTCCCACATCCCGTCCTTGTGGTCCCAAATGCTGCTGCTGCACGGCTGCTCTTTTCCACTCTCACTCTGCTGGTTTCCAGGGTCCCCTCTGGTGCTCCCGGAGTGTCTGTTCCCTTCCTGCCTTTGTCTCTCGGTCTGTCTCTCCTCTTCCCTCTTTGTTCTCGGCTTTTTCCTCCCTTGGCCTCCTCCTCTCCCAAGGGGAGGTGGTTTCATACTAATGCAAAGCTGCAAGGTCTCGAGAGCAACTTCCATCAGCCTGATTTAATTTCTACCTGCTGCTTTTGCATGTTATAACGCATTCTCTAAAATTGACTTGGATGGCTGCTTTGCACTGTCACTTCTTTATCAGGGGCCTGAATTGAAGCCCTCTGCAGCTAACAGGGGCCTTTCCTCTGGCTCTTGTGACCTTTCAGGCAGTGTGGAGGCTGAGGTCCTGCTAAGGCAGATGCCCCCATGGTAGCACCCCAAGACAGTGTTGCTTAGCAGGTGAGAGTGTACACAGGTAATAGTAACAGCCATAAATTGGCGCTGTTCCTTTCTGGCCTGTTTCTCGAAGCTTTAGGTTGCTCAGGGTTTCCCCTTGCCATTTTGGAAGAAAATGCCATTGTTCAATACAGCTAATTGTCAAGACAGTCACTTAAGGGAATGACAGAGAAGGGAACTGTGGGGACACAGCAGTTGTGACTCCCCATGGCGCTACACAGTCAGGCCACTGCGAGGGTCTTGAATATATTGAACCATCTTAAGAAGTTTTGGGTTTGATTGTCACTGAGAAAACTGTGTGACACTGGACCTGGGAACTGCAGGCCGGAGTGGGCACGCATGAGAATGAATCAGTGCCTGTGAGACACTTCAGTGTATGGCAAAGAGTGTAATAAAGGCAGCAACAATAAAAAGAGTAAAATAATAGCAGCCATCAGAAAAGAAGAATAGCATTTTTTAAAATTATTTCCTTTCCGGTTTTCTCAACAATAAAAGTTGGCCAGATTTCAGTTTATAATTGCATTATACATATTTTGTAACAATATTTTAATTTCAAATACGTTTCTCTGAACTACAGCAATCTGGAGACTGCAAAAACACAGTTTTAAAACCAGTTTCATTAATTTCCTCACACTAGCGCACATATTTTCACAGCTTTCACATTTTTTCTTTCTGTGAATTTGCTATTCTGGGGAAAAGAAAAATGGCAAATTTGAAAGTCAGGAAGCAGTCCAAATCAGATTTTTTTCATCTGGAAGTTTAATGGAAATTTCTCTTGCTATAACCATAACATGAGCAGTGATGTTGAGGAAGAATGTCAGAGGTTAAAATTCATCCCTGCGAAGTGGTCAAGCCAAGACATAAGCATCACTTGTTTCACCTCTGGTTTGTGGCCATTTGCAAGAGTTACTGTGGTGCATAAAGGGTATGAGTACAGAGTTCATCAGTTTGTAGACATTCCTTCTTGTATTTTTTCCTTTTTTTTTTTGTGTCTAGGCTGATGCTTGTTTTAACATGAACGATCTGTTGTAGGATTTTTGTTTCTGTGAACCAAAATCGTTCTTTATTAGGATGACTAGAAAATGTATGCCCTCAAACTGTGGGCTTTCCCCTGCTTTAGCACAATAGGCTCCAAAAAGGTCGTGGTTACACCACAAAATCTGGGGGCAGGGATTCCTACCGGCACAGCAGTTAGCACATTTTCCAAAATGCCCGTGTAGTCCATGTGTGCTGGTTTTCAGCAAAACACCAGCCTCCACCAGCCTGAGCTTTGAAAATGGGAATTGTCTTTCAAAGGCCCTGGTTCTGAGGCATTAAATTCTCATCCTTTTAGCTTCAGCATTTAGCACCTCTAGTCTTTTCTGCAGTGCTCCTGAAAAGGTTTTCAGTGCTTCATACTGGCAGGAATATTTATTTTTCTGTAGGTTTATTTTGACCCAGGAGTTGTTTCCCCTTCCCCAGATGGATCTTCCCTTATGGGTAATGGGCCAGCTCCTCTCCCTGCCTTCCTCCCAGCCAAGCTGCCCTGCTCTTTGCTGAGAGCATCTTCTGAGATGGAGCACCAAGCTCCTTCTCTGCTACCTGCATTCTAGACCATCATATATATATATCACAGAAAACCATCATTTTTTTCTAAACATATTTATTTCAGCATGCCCCATCTCCAAACTGTCAACATAAACCTCAAAAGCCTAAGTAGATGAAGATTTTTAACTGCCAAAACCATGGCATGTGAACTAACAGGAGACAAAGGAGCGTACCCAAATAAATAGGGTTGCTTTAGGAGAGTCTGAAGTACCTCACGCATTGTGGTCCTCCAAAGAAAGTTCTGTTTTGCTTTCCAAGCATCCCGCAAGGGATCTGCACCTCTCCCAGCACCCCGCAGCCTGCAGAGCTCTTCCAGATGAGTCCCCCGTGTTCCGGCTCAGTGGAGGCTTGTGCAGCCCCAGAGTGTGGGGACAGGCTTTCCTATTTCTCTTCCTTTTGCTCCTGCTTTTGGATGTTAGTCTTTTCACAAGAAAAGTCGGTGGAAGGAGCAGGGCTCACCCTATGCAACACTGTTGCTTTTTACAGTGTTTTATTTTGCCACAAATCAGTGGCAACTTCGCTTCTCTGCAAGCTCTCGGCATTTTTGTCACTGTCTTAGATTAGAACCACATTGTCTCTCACTCACAGTTAAAAACCTAATATATGGACGTGAAGAGTGAAGCCACTCCTGCACTCTTGGTGCATCAAAACACATCCTGACATCAGGAAAACAAATAGCAGCGTATAGATCAGGAGAAAGGGAAGAAGTTTGCAACAGTGATTCTGCTTTCATTTGCTCTGGTGTAGAAAATTAAAATGGTGTAGGAAATTGTTTTTCCTTTTTAGGATAGATTTGATTTTGAAAAATTACTGCTAACTTTGTAAACATTAAAATAGACGCAATAAAGATGTGAAATTTCACACAGGGGATCTACAATGTTTGTATAATTATAAGCATATGGTTACTTTACACGAAGTCTCTGTTATACTTTTATTTACTAGTGCTTGGGGAAAACAGAGGTTCTCAAATTCAGTGTTTATTTACATGTATAGGGAAAGTCACAGCCTCCATTAACCTGTCATAATCTGTATTTCTGTCTTGGAACTCCAGCTACACAAAGCGAACCCCCGCTCACACCATCATTTCCAATTTGTTCAGCTACTCTGCTAAATCAGACAATTTCTGGTGTTTCTAAAGAATGTATATCCTGCTGCTGGTGGCAGGATGAGAACTGCTTACCACCTCAGTGCATGCTTATTTCAGCTCTTGTGGGGGTAAAAGTGAAAGCTGTTGCTTCAATGCAGTTTTCTTTGTTCTGAGGAATTTTGTGCGACTTTAATTTGTTGTTGTCTTTCTAGTCTGACTTTCCACAAGGCTATGAACCAGCCCTGGAGGATACTCAGCATTTTTTCTTTGATATACGCAATTCCTAATTTTATAGGACACAAAAGGAACTCAGATCCAGCAGGATTCAGCCCTCAGTTTGTGGGTGGAATTACATTATTTTTTGTCTTTAATACTGAGTGGCCATATGTCTACGGCTGTTCTTTGCCTCAGGAAGTGCAGGAGCTCATACATGCACAGTAACTTCACGTCTTAGAAAAAAGGTGAAATTATTTGCAGATTTTTTTTTCACTTTTCCCTTCTATGTAAGAATACTTACAGTTTTGATAAACTAGATTTAACTGTGCATTTGGGGTTTTTTGGGGGTGAATAACTCAGCTCAGGCTTCCAGGTTTGGCTTCACTCAGGCTATTAAATGATGTGCTTGCTGTTATGAATGTTCGCAACCACACATTCTGACTACAGAGGGACAGGGACGTGCAGCAAATTCCTTTCAAAAGAAGATGAAGGAGTCTGTACAAAGTGTTGTGTCATTGCAGTCTGGCCTAACAGCACAAAGAAATTTATTTGCATCCTTTTATTTTACAATTCCTTTCTCACTCATCTCTTTTTCCTTCACTTCCCTCTTGTCACTTCAGAACTGCACGGCCACTTGGAGCTTGGCAGCTGGGTTTTCTCACAGACCCTGAGATGACTTCAAGATATCTTGGCTACTGTTCAGTTACCAGTTCTGGGATGCAAATGAGCACTTATCTGACACCTCGAAGATGTGGGTACCACATCTCATCCCTACTCATACTACCTCAGGAGTGTCACTGCATCTCTCCTTAATGTTGTTTCTGCCTTATTCCTTGTTTCAGCTGCAAACTCTTCAGGACAGGATCTGCTTCCCACCATGCCACTGCTATTTAATTTTTTTCTTGATAGAGAAAATTTAATTTTTCCTTACATCAGTTCAAAGCAATCCACCAGTACTTGCTATGCTGAGCCCACTGGGTGTTGCTTACTGACTTCCCAGACCAGGACCTGGAGCCACTTGCCCTGGAGAAACCCTTTAGGAGCAATGCAGGAGAGTCACTGCATATGGATCCAAACTAGGGGGCTGCCAATGGAATAGCCTCTGGCAAACAGAACAAACTCCTGGGAAGTATAAAATTCATTTTAACCCTTGGCAATGCTTTGATATTGGAAGGAGATGGGTTGCAGCAGTCTTCAGGCTGGGGACATTCCCTCGTCCAGGGAAGTTCTCCCTGAGGATGGCGGCAGGGGTGGGAGAGGCACAGGTTGAACTCTGTGATGGTGAAGCTGTCATGGCAATTCCACTCTTTCCCCCCTCCTTTTTGTTTGGTTTACTGAGGAGAGAGTGAAATGCATAGAGGGGAGGAGGACGGGATCCAGGAAAGACAGGAAAAAGCAAGCTGATAGAGGTTTTATATCAAAAGGTTAGCTGTCAGCTGGATCTTCCCTACTAAATGAAAGGACTTGATGTGAATTCTACCCCATCTCAGAAAACATCCCCCCATGCTGCAAGTGTTCCTTTCCCTTTACATTTCTTTTTATGTGTTTTAAAATCTCTGCAATTTTGAAAACCACTTGTCCTATCCCTGTCACAAGAGAGGCAGGCACAGCAAATGGAAGCCGATGACTTGCCCTGGAGAAACAGTTGAAGTTTTTCTCCAAAGGGCAGTGCTACAACACAGTCCCGTGCCTGCCAGCTGCCACCGGGAGGCTCCGTGCTCCTATCCCAGCCAGCCATAGTGTCCGTCCTTTATAGGTCCCAAATTAACTCAGCTATTTCGCTCAGTAAAAGGATTAAACAAGCAGTAAGTTGTTATCATTGGAGGCTTCCTATCAAAATATTACTATAGATACTGGCATAGGAAGGATAAAGCTTCCTCAAGCTAAGCATGTCAGAAGACAGTATTTCCTTTAACATTGTCCACAAAATGCATTGGTTGACCAACATGTTTATCAGTGCTATCTCTTAGGAAATCAACCAATTTATTTTCAGTTCCTCTGACTGCTTTATATTTAATGCAGTTAATGTAATGTGGTTACCTATTACATAAAACTGCATCATTAAATAGATTGCCCAAACCATTTTCAACACCTCAAAGGCAAAAGACTTACACAAAAGAATGCCAAGGCTCAAAAAGAAGCATGCACCAGCTAGAGCACAGCAAAACCCTCTTGCCTGTAGCATATTTTGTTTCCTTTGCAACTTAATCATAATTCTGAATTTCCTTATTTAAAATGCTTGTTCTGGGATCAATTAAATCAGCTGGTCTTATCCTTGAGCTGCTGATGTGTACATTTATTCTTTCTTAAGGGTTTTTTTCTGTATACAAGAGCAGTGGTAGCAAGCCAGAGCAATGCCAGCATGCTGTACCAAACAAGGAGCTCTAAAGCAGAAGTATTGGAGTATCCTTCCTCCCCATTGATGCCAATGCTGCCCTGGCACGGGGAATCACTTCCACACCTCCTATACATGCATGGCTGCTGGTGTGGGCAGACACCAGTGAGTCAGGAGGGAGCTGGGAGTGATGGCAGAATAAGAATATTAGTGCATTTACAAGTAAAAAATCTGGGCATGGCCTTTATCCTCGGTATTTTATCTGTGCCAATCAAGCAGCAAAAAAGTCCTTTATAAAAGCCAAGCTGGAACTGTGCAAACAGTGTAGATAACAACCCCCATGCTCGCTGTGGATCAAAGAGAATAAACGTACAATAGTTTGGGAGGTGCTGGTTTGCCTCTGAATTTCTGAAGTTTGGAGAGATTTGCTCATTTTGAGCAAGAGCCCAAAGCCATCTGCAGGCAAGGGGAGTCTTGGCTGGGGCAGACAGCTGACCTTTTTATTGCAGGGCTGGTATACAGTGATCAGAATAATCCTGCTGCCGTTCAGCCAGCATCGCCTTTGCATCAGTGTTGCTCTCACTGACAGTAATGGGAATTATGGCCGCAGTTTAACTTTCTCAGGTGCCAAGGTATCCCACAGGTAACGACCTGGGTGTGTGTACATGAATTAGTTCCTAAAGCTGCACACATTTCTCCTCTTTATAAAGGAAGACCAGGCACTCTATAACCGCTAAGAACAGGCTGTCTGAAAGGTGTTTTATTAACTAAAGTTGGGGAACAAAATGAAACTGAAAAGAATACGACTGCATATTAAACTACATGAAGTGGTCATGACAACTGGGGAGCTCAGTATCATAAAATTTTAACAGCTGGATGCAATCAGTGGGGATTTTCTATTTTTCTTTTTTGTTAAGCTTAAGAAAGAAAAAGAGGAAGAAGAAAAATTAAACAAAGAAAAGCTTCATTTTACTCAAGCAAGCTTTTTATCCAGCTCAGCTTTCTTTGCTTAATATCAGAAGTTGTCTTTACTTCTCTATAAATCTCAGCAATGCCTGTGCTTAGTTGACATCGTCCTTTTCCCGGGGCAGGGATTCCACAACTGGAGGTGTTCAATATCCCCAACAGCAGCACAACAAGGAATGGAAACCAGAGAAATGCATGTTATCGGGAGACTTCCCCCGTGTGTATGCAATTTTCAGAACTTACCAAATAATTAATCAAAATCAAATTTTGCCTCACAATTCATCAAGACTCAACTGTGCCTGAAATCCCACAGTAGTTCTTCAGCAAAAGAACTAAGTTCCACCCTAAGTCAGCAGAAACATTTTGATGTTTGTCTGGGCATCTTCCATTTCATCCCATGTAATCTCAGCCCAGGCTTTCACTTATGTACATTTCTTTCTTTAGCACTGCTTGCTTCCTGGGAATGCCAGCACTTGCCTTGAGATAGCTGAAGAAACATTTCACACACTGAGCTTTGTCAGACCTATAGAAAAAGAGGGCATTACCAAAAATAATGAAATGGACTTCTTACCCTTGCAAGAAATGTATGTTTAAAAAACAAGTTCAGAATTGTATATAATTTACTGGAATCATATTCCTTGATAGCTCCAGTGAGGACTGGCTTATTTGTCCAGGGAGTAATAGGATATTATTCACCATAACTGAGTTTGATGACTCTCTGTCTGACTTGTATGGTTTTGCTCAGGCAGCCTTATAAACAAGCATGTTTCCTCAGTTCATTGTTATTTCTGTGTCTGTTAAAATGCAAACTGACTCCAAACTTCTGACTTCACCTTTCAATGCTTACATGTGCATTTTTGTTTACTAAAATAACTTCATTTTTCATTTACTGATGGCTCATGAAGCCTACAACAGCATCCACACATCTGAAGAAAATCTGCTTCTCTTGTTGCATTTTCAGCCTCCCCAAATCCCACTTGTCTCCAAAGTCACAGGCTTTCCAGAGCAGAGGTTGCATTCTGAATAAACTCCTAAGCCCTTGTTTTGAGGACTGCGGATGGGCTTTGCCTCCCCAAGGGACTCAGCACTGCACATTTGTACTGAGGGTCAGAGCAAGGCAGGATGGAGCACTGAGGCTGCAAAAAGAGCAGATGTCACCTAGGGAGTTTTCACCTTCAGTCTCCCAACTGTTTCAATGGATTGCCCTAAATAATGTTTTCCATGTTCTCCCACAAAATAATTTGGAAACACCTGTAGAAGGGCCAAAATAAACACTAGCAGATGGTGTTTGGAAAATGTCACGGGCTGCCCTTTGATGAGGGGCCTGGGAAGGGAGCTGAGCACATCACCTGGCAGTGCCCGTATCAGTGAGCTGTGGAGAAAACTGGTGGGCAATGAAATACTGGCTGGGCTTGGTGACTGCAGAGACCTGGGATGGGGACCTGGTCTCTAGTTTTGGGGGAACGTGTCTGGACTGTGAAGGACTTCTGAGTGGTGGGCTTGCTTCAATCCCAAATGTCTCTGAACTGAAGCAAGCCCTCACCAAACGGAGCTGCTGCATGGGCTTTGAGCAGAGATGTAAACTCAGAACCACCAGCAAAGGTTAAATGATCAGAGGGAAGAGACAAGAAATATGCTCGTCTATGAAGAGCAGGTTAATAGTACAACCAAACCACCGGGACTGAACTACATTATGTATTTCAGAGGCTTGTACGAGGCACTGTGTGGGGATAAGGCTTTTTCTTCCAAGAGAAATTGCTACTCAGGGGGTCCTCGGGAGGATCACCGACTTATTCCATGCATCACTCCAAATGAACTAGCAGCACCCAAGGGAAAACCCGGCCAGTCTGTGAATGAACATCCTCGGAAGGAGATGTTTGAGTGAAAATAGGGATTGTACTGGCACCTGATGGGTGTCACGAAGTGCGCTCCGTGGGACTGGCATTTGGATTCCGAGCAGACCTTTCCCCCTTAAGGCCAAGATCTGAGGTGTGCACGGGCTTGGCGGGTGACACATGGCGTAAGGACTCTGCTCCCGTTTCCTGACCTTCTCCTCGCACCTCCAGCTTGCGGACGGCCCGGAGGGCGCGGCGTGCTCTGATCCCCGGCCGGAAAGGGGCCAGAGGGGAGTAGGGGTGGCCCCTGCCTCGCAGTTACCGGGACAGAGTCCCCGCTCCGTCCCGCTCCGGTGCCGCTCCGCTCCGCTCCCGCTCCGCTCCCGCTCCGCTCCCGCTCCGCTCCCGCTCCGCTCCCGCTCCGCTCCCGCTCCGCTCCCGCTCCGCTCCCGCTCCGCTCCCGCTCCGCTCCCGCTCCGCTCCCGCTCCGCTCCCGCTCCGCTCCCGCTCCGCTCCCGCTCCGCTCCCGCTCCGCTCCCGCTCCGCTCCCGCTCCGCTCCCGCTCCGCTCCCGCTCCGCTCCCGCTCCGCTCCCGCTCCGCTCCCGCTCCGCTCCCGCTCCGCTCCCGCTCCGCTCCCGCTCCGCTCCCGCTCCGCTCCCGCTCCGCTCCCGCTCCGCTCCCGCTCCGCTCCCGCTCCGCTCCCGCTCCGCTCCCGCTCCGCTCCCGCTCCGCTCCCGCTCCGCTCCCGCTCCGCTCCCGCTCCGCTCCCGCTCCGCTCCCGCTCCGCTCCCGCTCCGCTCCCGCTCCGCTCCCGCTCCGGTGCCGCTCCGCTCCCCCCCCCCCCCCCGCCTCTCCCGGGCCGTGCCCGGGGCGACAGCGCCACCTGGCGGCCGGAGCGAGCCGCGCCGCCGGCCCCGGGGAGCCCCTCCCCCCACCCCTGCGGTGGGTTCTCCCCGTTTTGGCTCCAGTTGTGACTCCAGTTGGGACACAGGCGCACTCACCGCTCTGAGTGTCCCCGAGCGCCGCTGTGACAGTCACACGGGCCTTTTCGAGAGCGGTTTCCTTAGTTTTGTTTCCGTTCCCTGGGGCGGGGCTGCCGCTGGGGTTGTCCTGCTGGAGTGCCTCCACTTCTCAAAAATTTCTGACCTCCTTTTTGTATTCATTTGTTCCACATGCTCATTCCAGTCCCCAAAGCAGAAGCCCACAGACTGATTTTCCCATACGATGCTTGCCTTGCATGCTGTGAGGATCCAGCAGGAATGACAGCACAGACGTGAAGCAGCTGCAGAGAGCATCCGAGGTGAGGAAACAAGAAGGTACAAGCTGAAACAGTGGGCATCCAACCTAAATCACACAGCACAGCAGCATGATAAGGGCTTTTCTCACAACAATGAGGAGGAAAAATGCAAAGATATGAAAAACTGAAAGCTATTTTCCTACACTTAGCATAAGTCCAGAAAGAGTGAAAAGTTTGTAGAGAAGCAGCTCATTATGTCCTGGTCTGTGGGTGTTGGCAACCTGATGGGTACAGCAGCTACCCAAGGCACTCCTGTGGCCTTTGCTGCAGGTGCTCCTGCAGAGAATACAGTTTTTCCAATGATGCATTCATTTTTCCACGTCCTCACAGGACAGTTTCATAAACCCTGTGTGAGCTCTGCTGAGACTAAGACTCACGAAGGTACCCCCCAAAATGATAAACACAGAATGAGCTTCAGGGGGGCTCTGTAACTCACACAGACCTGAAACTCATGGGCACGTATTGTCATGAGGCTGTGCTGGAGCCAAACCCTGCCCCATTTGTCACTCACCAATGTCAGAAACACCACTTGTGTTTCCAGATTACTTTTTGCTGCAGGTGTAAAGTGCTAGACCACAACAGTGGCAGATGGAGTCGTGTTATGTTCAGTTTTGTCACCTCTGCTAGATAGCAATGACTTCCATCAAACCACCAAGAGGCTGGCAACTCAAACAGGCACAGTAATGTCTAACAGAGCCTGTCTGTCTGCAGGAACCGTATACAGGCTTAGCATCCAAATGGTCTGTGAAATGATGCATATGGTTCTGCAGCTCTGCTTGCGTGGCCAGGACTCAGGTGCAGAATGAAGTTCTTCCATGCACCCAAGCCCTGCAGGTCCTTGTTTTCCACTCTTTGGAAAGTTTTCTTCTTGATGTAGAATGAACTTTTAAGGATTTTTCTTTTCTAACTTTCACATACATTCTGTTCTTTCAACTTACTGATGAATGTAGCAGCCTGCTTTCTCTTTTCACAATGTGTTTTGCCCATGAACTTCATTTTCTCGTCAGATGTTGAGAGCTGCAGAGGCACTTGGAAAGTTCTTGGCTCACATGCGCTGCCCCAGACCACACCTTCTCCTTGAGGAATTCCCAGGCTTTCAACTCAAGACTGTGATCTCTGTAAACCCTCGTCTGTGATGTCTGAATATTTGTAATACTTCTCATTGTTCAGGATTTAGCTCCATCCAAGTGCATGGGGTGACTTGCCATTCACCAGCAGATATGTTCCAGGCTTCCTCCAGCAAATTTTTCTCACCTCTCCAAGCTCTTCTGTGTAGACCAGCAGGCTGTCAAGGAGGGCGAGGAGAAGGAAATCGTGGTCCCCTCAGAAGCCAGCAGAAAACTTTTCACCTGCTTTTGCAGAATCCATGTTGTGCCTTCCCTGCTGACCCTGCCAGTGCTTGGGCCGTGTCCCAGCTCAGCCCTCAATTAGGCTGTCCCTGTTGTGAGCTGCAGCCCCATGAGGTGGATGCTGCTGTGGCCAGGCAGAGGGTGTGAACCTTGCTCAGTGCCCATGTCCTGCTGGGTCAGCCACTGGCCATCTCTGCTGGATCCACAGAACCGCACAGCTGCAGATCTGGAAGGGGTTTGTGGGTGGCAGCAGAAAGTCTTAAACTCACTCTCTCTGGGAGTGAGAAAGATGGAGTCTTCAAATTGTACCTGGACTGCTCGGTGCTATGTAAGCTTTGGTGCAAGAAAAGGGAGAGCCTGGGACTTCCAGTGAAAGAAAAAAGACCATGGTAATAAATAAGATTTAAGACTAATGGAGCTGTAAGAACAATAATTGCAGAACTACATGCTGGTAAATTTTTATCACACAGTCATACATATGGCACCAGCAAAGAGAGTCTCTGATTTCTTTGCTTAAGCATATGAACTACCACACATTTATAAAAGCAACCATTCCTATTCTCTTATGCTGTTTGGAATATGTTTGAAAAGCACATTCAAGTGTGGGGAAATGTCCAAAAAAGTTGCATCTGTCTGGTTTATGACTGACAGGAAAGGCCAAGCAATTATCTGAACTCCTGATGGGACAATTTTGTTCAGATGTATTTTGGGGTCAGGAGGCAAGGATTTCATCAGAGAGAGTTCTTCAGCTTATGAAACATACAATGTGTCCAAAACAAGGTCTGAAGTTGATTAGACATAAGTATTCAAAAGGAAATGATTTACATGACAGCTCTGGATGTATCGTCCTCTCAGTAAGCTCTGACCCAGCAAGGCTGGGATAACTCACTTACGAAATAGGGCTTGTGAACCCTGTTAGGCTTTTCTTTTCTTTTTCCCATTGTAATGCTTTGCAGGGAATTAGTATATAAATCTTCAGGAACCAGGTGGAAATGTAGGAACAGTTCCTCAGCTGGTGTAAATGAGCTTAACTCCACCAACTGGTGGAGTGCTGGAAAACCAGGGCCATGGTTTCTAGATGGCCTGACAGGTTTTGCTGTGTTCTGATGCTGTTTGGCAGGGGCTTTGAAAGAGGCAACACAGGTTGCCCAGGCACTTACAAGGCTGTGCATGTGTGTGGCATGTGCTGCATCTCTTCCTCCAGTGCAGCAGATGCCACACACATGCACGGCTCTGTCATGGCCACTGGGTCCAGGGGGTCTGCTCAGGAGAAGAAAAATGGCTCCCTTGTCACACAGGGCTTTTCCACCATGAGTATTTTGGGAACACTTGCTGTTGGCACTTAGAGGCAGGAAGAGCACGAGGATTTTGTCTGGTGCAGCATTTTCCTCCTTTTTTCGCCCACAAACCATAGAGGCTGAGTGCCTGCATAGGAAAAGATCACACAGAAAGTATTGAAAATAACAGTTGCCCTTCATGTCCCCTCTTCCTTTTTCCTGTTACATTTCTTGGGGGGGGGGGGGGGGGGGG
>VZTI01000607.1:481036-520483 GCA_013397865.1 Struthidea cinerea
GTACTGCAGCAAAGCAGTCTATTTGCAAATGTTTCATATTTGGTGTGTTTAAACATTGTTGTTTATTTCTATGCATTCTGCATTTTTGTCTTCCAATTCTAGCATCCACATAGAGTTTACTGTGAAAGATTGAGACTGAATATTTTTCAATTCAAACAACTTCACTTTTTAAAACTTTATTCTTGCAGGTGAGACCTCTTTCTCACACCTTCTTAGAGGGCTTTGCAAGGGTCCCTCATGCTTTTAGCAAGACAGGGTTGATGTCTCTGGAAGATTTATTATGAGTCACAACTTAATCAGGGAACCAAGAAAGATTCATTTTTCATGCAACTTGTACAGCATCATCACCTGAGAGGCTCAGCACTAGTAAATCTTGCTGGAATACTGTGAAGGGTGATCCCAAATTTTCAGACTCCCCAAATGCAAACTGAAGGGATACACTGCTTTATGTCTCCTTCCAAGCTGAAAAGAAATATGTTTGAGAAATAAGCCCTTTAGATGGTAATTTAATTTGGGGCAGATGTGCCCGACAGCTATGACATCATCCTAAAGCAGGTCTTTTCTCCTTCTCCACTCCCCCCCTCCCCAGCTTTACAGGAAAGATATGGAACATAAAGGGATTTATCAGGTGTCTTATCATAAATGTGCTTTATATCCTGAAGTGCATCTGTGAGCTGGTTCTCATAGGTAAAACCAGCTGTTAGCTTTGAATAAGGATAAATAAACAGAAAAAGAAAAGATTGTGCACAGGTGTCTTGGGGTGACTTTATGATGTGTATCCCCTATTGCTGCTCTATGCCCAGAAATTAACTTTGTGCCTTTCTGTGCCTTTAAACTGAGCCTGAGAGAGGAAAGAAGAAAAAAACCGAGTGAACTTTTCAAAACAGTTGTTCAAGGACACAGATACACACTCCTCTGCATTCTCATGTTGCAGTAGCAAGAGCAGAGGAAGTTCCCTTCTTGCTTTTCGGCCAGCTTTCGGCTCCTTTTCTCCAGAAGGAGACGGAGAGTTGAACTTTGTTTTCCTGGGACTTTGGTTTTTCCTTTCTTCTCTTCTGGACTGTTTCAACATCAGAACACATTGGGAGAATTTTCCACCAAGGCCCCGGAGGTGGGCCCACAACCCAGCTCCGAGGAGGAGGAGAGAGACCACACCTACAGAAGGACTCTGAAATCTTCCCAGGTTTCTCTCCACAGCGAGAGGTTTTATTATTTAGTATTATTATCCTTTTCCTGTGTGTTTGTTAAATAAATAGTTTTTATCTCTTTCACTTTCCTCCAATTTCTTTTTTCCCAAACCTGGTGGGGGAGGGGTGGTTGTAACCTGCCTTCTATCAGAGGATATTTTCCTCCAAATTTGTCCAAACCAGTACAACAGGAAAGAATTTTCAGCAATCATGTATGTTGTGGGAAAGAAGAATAAAACCAAATATACATCTGGTTGGTCCTAAGCATATGATTTCTTTCACTCTCAGGACTGTAGGTGAATTTGCTTTCATCTGACAGTGAATTCAGCTTTGCATTCAGCAGCAAGCAGTGCTGTTCACTGGGCACCTGGAAAGGCCATCTTTGGCTGAGAGATGAGGCTCTGTCTGTTTAATCACCAGCACCTCTGCCGAGGCAGCCAATGCAGGTGGACAGGAATGCTGCCTGTCACAGTGGTTTTGGCTGTCTGAACTCCCTCCCTCAAACCCTCTAGCCACCACCAAATCAATTTAACATTGATTAACAATTTCCATTTTGCCTGAGGGACTCATGGATGTCAGAAGTTAGGTGCCAGTGGCCTGGAAAGTACCCAATTAATCTAAGTACCTCTTCAGAGAATAAAACCCCAGAGACTAAATCACAGCCTAGGATCAGGTGGATTTTTGAGTCTGAAGTCCCAATTTAGTTGTGTTTTAGGTTACCTAGATCTTGCCCCTATTTCATACCATAAGAATTATACTAGAAGGAAGAAACACAGATCTTCAAGATGTGGCAGGCATAAAGGAATCTTGTAGCATGTTTTTGGAGGTGTAGCATGGAAAGATTTTGTCTCCATTTTCCATAGGTGTACTGGGAAGCATAGAAATCCCTTACTCTTTTCTCAGATTTTTTTTTTTTATGTTACGGTTTTGGGGTTTTTTATGTGGAGGTCTTTAGGTTTTCAGAGAGCAGTAATGTCCGGCCTTCTGACAAAAATGCAGAGACCTCTTGGTATAGCGCAGCTTGTAAAAGGAAACATATAAGATACCTCATCACTTCAGCCAGTGCTTGTGCCTCACCACGGTGAATGTGCACCCAGTACATGAGAGAAAAACCCCTGTGCTTTCACCACACAAACCCTGCATGTTTTCTTGGGTAAGGGGGAAAAGTGCCTACTGTGAGGAGAAAGGCTGCTGGGACAAGGAGTCTTGCTCATCACTGCACGGCGCTTGCTGGGAGAGCAAGATGTTCTGTGCTGGTGCTAATAAACCAGGGGAAGATTTTCATGACCATAAAAGCATAAATATCTGCCTAAACGAAAAAAGAAGAAGAGAAAATGCTAAGTGAAAAAAAAAAAAAGCTAACTTCAGTACTTGCTCTTTTTGCTCTTTAAATATCTGCAGCCAGCAATGCTCGCAGGGAGTGCCAGGAATATGAAAAAGTTGAGAAAGGGCGAGCACTAGCAGTTTCAGCCTTTTCACACTTGTTGCTGCTGAATCATACAAAACTCCACATAGCTCCACATAGCCCTGTTTGGGGCTGTGTGAGCCACTGCCAAGATAGTGACATCTTTGGGCCAGCACAGCTTTCCAATGTGGAGAACTGCATTGACCATTCTGAGGGAACCAGGGGGGGCAGGATTTATCCAAACATAATAGAAATTGTGTATATGGGGGGGGAAAAAGAGAGATCAGGATAAAATTAATTTTTACTGCAACCATTTATGTCTTGGCTTTGTGAAAACTGTTTCAAGTCATTGCCTTTCTTTAGGAGGGTCAGGAGGCCAAGTCCAATGATAAATACAAAACTCTGAGATCATTATTCCCTTCTTGGACTTTAACTGACAAAAAGCTCCATTCTGTTTGGCTGGGCTGCAGTCCAAAGCCCAGTGACCACCCTGCTGCAGCAAAATGCTGAGTTAAGGTATTCTTGAAAACCTAAAACATCACTTACGCTTTTCCTGATAGGAAACAGATAAAAGTCCAATGTGTCTCTATCTTTAATTGTCCATACCCTTGCGGTCCTCTTCCTCTAGGCTTGATAGACCCCTGTTGCAGTTGGAGGGTGCAGCAGTTGGGGCTCTTGGTGCCAGCAGAGGTTTTAGTGCTGGGACTTCGCTCCTTGAAGGCAGGGGAAGACTGGCTGCTGGCCAGGCAGCGCGTGGGCAAGGCTGCCTTAAGCCACACTTGGGCTGAGCTTACACTGCTGGCTGAGCAGTGACTAGGACACCCATCTTGGTGCTTTTTGAAGGTGTCTGCCAAAACCTGGGTTGAGAGTCTCTTCCTCTTCACTGGTATTAGCAACATCAACAGGATCTTGGTTTAAGTAACATTTGCCATGTTTTAATCTGGGGCATGAGTTAAGTGTATTTTCTGAACAGTGTTCAACACTGATTTTCTGTTGTCCTGTATGTTCAAGCTGGAATATTTTAATGTTAAACTCCACCTCACTTCTAAGTGAGGATGAGCATTTCAGGACAAAAAGAAACCCGAACCCCTTAAACCTATCCACTTCCACTGCAGTAGGTGAAACTTACTTTCCACAAGAATTCCCAAGCAAATTATGGCAAACTTCCCCAACTTCTCTGCAGCTGCATTGGCAGGGGGCCAGCAGGCTAAAGGCAGTATCAAATTGAATGTAAAGGTGTAATATACATAGCCCAGAGCTACCAGCAGAAAAGGCTCTGCCCTGCATACTGTGGCTGCAGAAGCCGCTGTGGCACCCAATACTCACCCAGCCCCAGGCAACGAAAATGGGTACTAAAAACTATTTGTCTCTTCCCTAGCAATAGAGTTCTGTCAGTCCTGGACCATTCTCTTCAAGCTTCAGCCTGAAAAGCACAGACAACCTCCTCCTGTGCTCTCCCAGGAGGGTATTTCTTTTCCCTCTGATGGATTCTCCACTGAAGGAGGGTTCCCCATGCATGTGAGGGCTGCATGGAAATGCTAATCCTGTCTTGAATCAAGGAGAATGTTTCTTGCCATGAATTGGCAACAATCCCTTGGCCTTTCCGGGGCTGTGAGTGCTGCTGCTCTCACTGTTGGCTACCAGAGATGTTGGGTTTTGGTTTGGAGCACCCATGTGCAGATGCAGGATGAGAGGGAAGGAGCCTCAGTACGGGCTGCTCCCTGCAGAGGATGCTGCCTTGTTCTCCTGCCTCCCTTCTAAGCCGTTTCCTTGGGTGCTTGGTGCATTACAGACTCATGATCACTGCAGACCCCAGCACTGAGCAGCAGAAAAAGACAATGTATTTAGTGTTTTTTTATAGTTTTAAAATAGCAATTGCCCAACTGAGTGGGGCATTTGACTGTGTCCCCCATGACTTTCTCATACAGACAGCTAAGGTGAGATGAAATCATTAGTCAGTGGGTGCACAAGTGGTTGGAAAACAAGCTGAACTTATTGTGGTTTGTCATCAAACTGAAAATTCATTTTTAATAGGGTCACCCGGGGTCTGTTCGGGGCCTGTTTCAGTTTGATATTTTCATTAGTAACTCGGATAATGGAATAAAGTATGCTTATAAAATCAGCCCATCATGCTAAGCCTGGAGGATTGTGAGCATATTGGGGCCCAGGATTAAAATTCAAAATAGCTATGAAAAATTGGAGAGGTTTTCCAGAATCAACAAATGGAACCAAAGAGAGATGCATGCAAAGTGCTAGCAGGTCAAAAGGACTCGTATTGAAACAAGGAGTGACCAACCAGGCAGCAGAAGAGACCTGGAGGTAAACACACCCTGGCTGACCACAGTGACACCCACAAGGGTACATGTGGGGATGTGAAAGCTGAGGGCTGGGTGGTAACTTCATGGCACTGGGAACTTCTCAAGTGTTGCATCCAGCAGCTGGACATCACTTTTTAGGAAAGACAGAAATGAAATAAGAAAGCCCTGAGAGACCATCAAGGGTATTACAAGGTTTGTAAAATCTGACCTGTGAGGAGAGATTGAAAGATCTTGGAGTTGTTTAGTCTAGTGAAGATAGATAGGTCCAAAGGGAGCAGGATAACAGCCTTCAATTTTTTTTGTGTAAAGAGGATGAAAATCTGTTATCTTTATATCCACTGAGAGTGGACATAAGGAGTAATAGCGTTAACAGAACGCAAGGGAGATTTAGGTTAGATAGTAGGACAAACTACCCAGCTATAATGAAGTATAAGATCAGGAGCAGGCTGCCTTTGTGAACTGGGGGAGTGCAGTCATTAGAGGTTTTTAAGAACAGATCAGATGAATGGCTGTTGCAGACAGTCTATCACAGTTCTTCTCACCTCAGCACCAGGAAATAAGCCACAGGGCCCTACCTTGCTGGTACTGCTTTACCTTTCCCTCCAGTAATTTGCTGGATTTCTGCAGGAGCCAAAGGACCTGTGCCAACAGCTCTTTTTCTGCTGCTCGGGAAGCAGAACAGCTCTGTCAGGAGGAAAACTCAACCACCTACCCGTGGCATGTGTAAGTTCCATGGCTGGTACCTGCACAGGCATTAGCCACAGCTGCATGCCTTTGCTCATGGAGCAAGTCATTGCAGAGCTCCAGTTCAAGCAGTCCTTGGGCTTCCTCGCTCAGTTGGATCTTCCCTTAGCACATGTCCTAAGGCACTCAAAGGCAGTGATGAAGTGCTTCTCTCAAGTCTCATTCCTGACGTTTTAGCAGATTTGGTCCTTGGAGGCAGCTCTCACAGGCACCATTCTAACACCACAGGACTGAGTTATAAACTGAGTCAACCTCCATAACAGTTCCTAATTAAAGGGAAAAAAGTCAAACATCCAAGCTGCAAATGGCAAAGGCAACCATACTGCTTTGTACATTAAAACAACTCCACACCAATAACTCATTGTCTTCTGACTTCCCTTCATTTTTTTTTTCAGTGTGATACAGCCTGTAATAAAACATGCTTTAAAAATCAGATGGTTAAACAAGATGTGCAATGTGCTTATCATTACAGTTTCTACCCCAAGCTGTGAATCAGTGCCTCTTCACTGTGACAGTCTGAGATTATTTGAGCATATAGGTTTTGTTCTAGGAAACAGTAAAAATTGTCTACTCAATGATAAATAATTGCTTCTTCTTTAGAAGCACTTGTTATCACCTCCTCATACCGAATATTTTTAGTACTAGCAAAGTATCTTCTTTTCAGCTCCCTGGAGACATCTGTTCTCCATATGGTGGACTTGCCTGTGCTTACACAGCCGGTTTCTGGGAAGGAGTCTCCTGGTAAGACAAATTGGAATTATTTCCAGGTCTTCAAACACTTCACTAGTTCCCGACTCGTGTAATTGAGCCTAACAAGTTCTGCAACATAGTACATGTTTTAATCCCTCTTGCCTACCTAATTTTTGTCATATTACTCCCACTGACAGCAAGCTGCCCTTAAAACATCAACACCAGGTTGTCAGCAGCAAAGAGCCACTTAGGAGCTGGTGCTGGTGCTGAGCCCTGCTAGGACACATCACCCCACCATGCTGTGCTGCTCCTCTGCTCCTTGAAGTAAACCTGCTGGAAGCAGCATGGTTATCCCATCCTGGCCATGACCATGGGGCTGCCAGCACGGGAGCACAGCCTCTTTGAGCATCTGTGCTACTTCCTTAGCACTGTGGTTCGTGCAAGAAAAATGGGGCCACCCCAATGCTATGGGCCACACTATTTGTTTCCTGTGGTTTCTGAACCACAGAAGGCTCCTACAATAACACAGAAAGGAGACAGCATTTTCTTTCCATTTGGTTTGACAGCAAATGCCAGAGTATGGATCAAGAGCTAAAAAATAATCACTCATATTTGCGTGTTATGCATATATCTATAATTACCCTCTTATTCCCCATTGCAGCCCGTGATGTATTGGTACTCTCTGACCTTGCACTATAAAACACATGCACCATTCAAATATATTTCCTCATGCCTTATTACAGAAACTGCCAGTTTGAATTTTTCTAGAAGCTGTTATAGCACAAAGAGACACAAAGCTCTGTCCAGTGATTCATTCCACACGAAAACGTGATATTGCAAGTAACACTGGAGGAAAACCACACAGATGATACTTTAAGAGCAAAATTTTCATGGAAGACCAGCGGAAGGCGCTGAATATTGATACTTCTGACTCACAGTGTTTGTGTATTTTAATAACACTCAAAATACCCGTGTTCCTTCCACGCTTAGAGAATCAGGGAAGTGCCACACCAGCCGATGGGAAGGAAGCTGTGTGCCTGGGGAGGAGCAGCAGCAGTGTGGGGAGCACTCCACAGCAGCAGGCCCTCATTGTGCTCGGCCCCCAGCATGCTGCTGTGTGTAGGTTATACTGAACAAGCTGTGATTTTGTCTTGAAAACCTAATGCTTTAAACCATTCACACAGCATTTTTTCCAAGATCCATAGCTAAAACTCCAAGGATACAATATGTGGCCATGAGAATTGCATCCAGCCATGCAATTTTTTCTATTGTAAATATAAAATCCTTCTTAATTAGAAAGAAGTCAATTGTTTTGGCAGCAGAGTGTCACATACGAAGTACCTGGAGAATAGAGAAGTACTCCAGATCCTACTGAGAATAATGGGGGCAAAGTAAAAGCAGAGTAACTCAGATGAAAACTAAAAGCTGAGGTAAAAAACCCCAATGTTTTTCTTAAATTCTTGGTTAGTGAGAAACTAACGTACCAGTCTTTTTGTACTTTAAATAAAATATATGCAACAAAGATTTTGTTTCTTACTAATTGATGTGTGGACTTGCTGTTATGAGATAGCTCAGAAATCTGTGTTTTATGGAGTTGCAAAAAAACTTTGCTCATGAAGCAGCAGATAGGGCACATTCAGAAAGCATGTTATTGCTTAGCTTCCATGTATGAGACAATTTCTTCAGCTAAACAATATTAAATGTTTCAGTAAATCACTGCATCATTAAGGACCTAAAGGGCAAAGATGTGTCAAATTGCATATGCTGCTTAGTCTCAACTTTTCCTACATCCAAGGTTACAGCAGGACAGTTCAGTGGCATATTCCCAAACACTGAGCCACTGCCAACATTTTCTTAATGGGATTAAATTGTGCCTTGTTACTGTACAAAGACACATTTTAAGTATGCTTGGCCATTTATTTGATGTATGATTCTCCTTGGCTGAATTGTTAGCCAGGAATTGTGAATAGTAAAGTCTTTATTTCATTACTTGCTGTAGTTCTCCTAAAATTTATTCAATTAGCGATAGAGATATTAATAGAATGGAGCAGTAAGATGGATCATTTAGAAGTTTTTCCCTTCTGTTAGTATCTCTATAAATAATTGAATAAATTCTGGGAGAAGTACAGCATATTGATGTATGTACAACTAAAAAAATCGAATTGATAAACAGCTGTCTAGAGGGACTGTCCTGAGATGACACCCTGCCTTGCAGAATCGGAAGGAAGGGAATACATACGGCAGCAATACTAACCCACAGCTAAAACAATGCACAGGCTGGTCAGGGACAGGGCTTGGAGCCTGGGGTTAAGATGGGCATGGAACTTCCATCAAATTGGGCCTCTGGTACTTTTTGCTGCAGGCAATAGAACAGCAGGGATCATCCCTACAAACAAAGACATCCTTGGGCCATGACATATGTGGCAGCCACAGCCACAGCAGATTAAACATGACAAAAATATTTCTGGTTGCTGCAAACTCTAAATTAAGGTGTAACTAAAAGGCACTTTTCTCTCCCTTGAAGCTGGCCAAGCAAACCTCTGCAGTGGCCCAGGTTTACCAGGCTCTTTCCTCCCAGCTCAGCAGCAGTGCAGCCTCCGAGCCAGTGCAGCACCTGGCTTCCCCTGCCCTGGACCCCGCAGTGGGGACTTCCACCAGGTTCAGCAAATCATGCAAGTGCCGCCTGTTGCAGAGGTGGGGAGGAAGTTAAAGCATTGTAATTAGATGTGTTATGTGTAGGTGTCATCCCCAGGCAGGTGACACCCGTGCAGGACCCCAGCCAGCAGCGCTGGAGACCTCTGCATTCCCACAAGTGGGTGGCTCACCAGAGAGCAGCCATGTGCTACAGTCTTACAGCGGCCACAGTCGGTGTCCACTCGGACACAAACTCTTACTGCAGAGTTGTTAACATCATAAAATATGTTCCACAATAATTTCCAAGAACTCTACACTCACTATGAACATGTCACAGCTGAGACTCTACTCCTGCAATTGTCCTTTGCTTGATAAAACATTGATTTATTAAAGACTTGATCCTGATCTTATTTCACAGCTATATAATTCCCCTGCTATGATGTTATCCCAAAAGACTTTAAAATACAATGCATAAATGTGGAAAAATTAGGAGGATTGCCAAGTGGTACCCGGGCAGAACGTCCCTGGATTTGATCTTGATGCTGAAGACCAGAAGCCTGATTCTCCCTACTTGAAGACTGGTAGAAACCAGGGAATGTGTATGTTGCAACTGCAAGGGTAAATATGGAAGGTTAATGAAGATAATGACTTATATCACAGATCAATGTTGTCTTTCATTTGTTTATATTCTAAAAACTTTTGCATTTCTGTGTATAATCACCACAGACGAGCTTTGGTGACTAACTGTGCTTTATAATGAAGCACAGTTGTCCGGCTCCTTCCTACAAAGGGATAAGTCAACACTACCAAGGTCCGCACTGCTAACAAGGACTGCACCACTCCCAGTGCAAAAGCCGCAATTGGTAGAATTGAAACAAATTTATGGCAAAAATTAAAACATTTATATTTTAACATCTCCAGACTTTATTAGGTGTTCTTTATACAGTCATCTGGTGTGTTTAAAGAGTGAGCAATCATATAAAAGGAAATATGGTCATAACTGATTGAAGTAATAAAACCCTGAAACTAAATAACATCTCATAACTCATTACACAGCATATATTAGATTTCATTACATCAGTACATGACTTAGTAGTAAATTCTCCTGTTGGTCATAAACCTCTAAAGTGTTGTTATCCTGAAAAATGAAATTTAAAAAGGGAAGAAGACAATGCCAGGACGTTCTGGTGGTGCTTGTACTGTTACAGCACAGCCCCCCCTTGCGTCAGGGTGAGCTGGCCTTGATGGGTGGTGCTGGGGATGGGTGATGTGTTTTTCCCCACTGCTATCATTGTGTCCAGGACATAGCCACCCCTCCACCTGGGACACTCGCATTGCCAGGTGTTTGTTTTTGTGTAGCTGACCTGCTGCTGAGCTTGTCACCCTTGTGTGCTGATGAAGCCACCTGCACCTCTGGCACTGGGCAGCTCTTGCAAAGGCGGCGGCTGAGCACACCCTCCCTGCCCTGGGGCTCAGCAACCCCGCTGAGCAGGCGGTGGTGAAGCAGCAACGCGCCGGTCACAGAGGCCAGAGCCGTGGGCTGGCAGCCTGTGATCCCTCTGCCGCGGCTCCGGGCAGCGTTGGCTGCTGGCGTTGTTTGCTGCTCACCAGCCCAGGCAGGGCATGTGGGGGTGCTTGCTGCCCACCCAACCTCCTCACCCTTGCCATGCTTTCACCTGCCCTTGTTCACAGCCTGATGTACTGCTGCAAGCTGGTAAATGTGGCTCTGTCACATGCCCTGGACTGCAGAGAGCTGGATGGACACCCCAGCTACTCACCACTTGGAGAGATGGCATGGCTGGAGCCCAGGGGGACTGTGCTCTGCAGCTCTCCGAAGGGACCTTGGAAAGGCAGTTCACCAATTCGTGTTACCCCATGGAAACACCAGCATGGGGGATTTCCAAAATCTCCTCTCTTTCTGAGGCCAAAGCATCTCCCAGCTGATTCCCAAAGGCTATTCAGGATGCTGGTGCCTTCCCATGTCCTTCAAAGGTAGAAGCAGAGGGTCACCAGTGACCTGAGCATGCTCCATGAGCCCAGTGACCTGCTGGTGTGTTTAACGCAGGTGGCAGTCACCCATAATGAAAGGAACCAGGGCTTATTCCTGGCATAAGCTCACCATGCCCACAGCTTCTTGGTGCTACAAACAACAAATGCTTCAGAGAAATTGCACAAAAAGGAACCTTTAAGCTGGGGACAGGCTCTGGTAAGTGTTTGAGCCACACAGCTACAGCATCAGGGATCTGCTCCCCATCTTTTTGCAGCTCCCAGAGTCTTGAACTCTTGTTGGGCAGCACCACAGCACCAACACCTCATCTGGGGCTCTGTCCTCCAGCTGCACAGGCCAGGTCTGAGCAGGGAATCAGTCCTGTGGCTGGGAAAGTTGTTTTCCCCCAGGGCCAGCAAGGTGGCAGTTTTTACCCAGGTTTCCTCTTTCCATTTTAGTGTCAGGGCTGGCATCTGCTGCCTCAGGATCAGACGGGCTTCTGCTAGTGAGGTGAGCAGCAGGTCCCTCATGCCAGGCTAGGAGATTCTGCTAAAATGATTTCTGAGCAGATTTGCTGGGATCCGTCCACAGCAAACCCCTTGCTGCAGAGCTCATCTCTATGCAGCATGCCATAGCTCAGGCCTAAGATAGGCTCTGAGACATGTCCCTGATACCGGTCTGGCAAAGCCAGGCATAAGCAGAGACTGTTGTGGCCCTGGGTGTCAGCTGTGAACAGTGGATCTTCCTCTCTACAATTTCCCAAAAAGCTTTTATGTTGTTTCCTCTGAGAACCAGCCTCCCCTCCTCCATCTGACAGTTTATAATTACCCAGAGCAACTGATCGGCAACTGAACCATTTGCAACATCTGGGAGATCTTAAGGCAGATCCCAGTCCAAGCTGCACTGATGTAATTGTTTTGCTGGGTGAAGGATGATAACTCTCCCCGCTTATGATTATACTCCTTCAAAATAATCCAGTCATTTTTTTGAGGCTCACTTATGTCAACACGTGCTTTATTGTGTCTTATGTGTTTTTAAAGTGCTGGGTGGAAGCAGCTGGAGGAGAAGTCCCCTTTCAAAGCATACGTCCTCATGTTCTTTTTGAAGTAGCTTGTTGAATAAGGCTTTAATGGCTGTTTTGGCCATGTCCAGACACAGCACTGGGCTTGATATACTTATGAAAAGCTAAGGATGGAAATTCATGAAAGAGATCCCCCAGAGCCCCAGAGGTAAAGGTGACTACACCCATCCTTTCCATGAGAAAGAGCAAGAGTCTGTGACCAGATAAGAACAAAGCTGTGTGAAGCCAGGTACTCTGCTATCCAAGCTCTGTACCAAGAACCAGCTCTGGGGAATGGCTGCAAACCTAAAAGTCGTCCAGCAGAAGATGCTACTTCAAGCAGTAGTCCTGAAGACCTGGGCAACAGAAGGGGTGATAACAATGCTCTTTGAGGTAAACATGAACTACTTTGTGCAAACATTAAACTACAGCTCTAACTGTCTGACCTGTCATAATTGCATCACCAGTCTTATACTGGGAAGAGCAGCCTCTCTGGAAGACAGCTGTACTTCTGAAGGGAAATATGCTGTTACTTTTGTAACTTTTTCCTGAGAAGTTTTTTTGCTGTTGTTGCTTTTAAAAAATATATAAATAAAGCATGTCTAGTTGTTGTCAGTGCAGCCCCATGTCCTGACTTTGCCCTGCCCTAGGAGCCTAAGCGTTCCTAGGCAGGGATGACTGCCTCAACAGAGCTCCAAAATGATGATCTCACCCCTCCTCTGGTACCTTGGCTTTTGCAGAGCAGAGCTGAGCCAAGCCTCACCTGGCAGCAGGATGCATCTTGCTTTTTATCAGAGCCACCTCTACCCTGCCACAACAGTCTGGTGAGCCCCAGCAGGCAGGCTGAGTGCGGAGCACTGCTGGGGGCCCACTTGCACATTGATGGAGTTTGAGTCCATCTTCTTCAGGATGAGAGACTGAAGCCGAGCAACATGGAGAACTTGGAGAATTTTTAGTTAATTGAAGTAAACCAAACAGATCAAGCTGCTTTTATGACTATTTCATAATAGTATCTTTTTAAACTAATACTCCACTGGGGAACGCAACTTGCAGACAGAAAACCCTCTGAAGTGCCTTGAAGAGATCTGAGCTTTGGGCTCTGAACCTTGCTGCTTATAAACAATCATTTCAATCTGCTAGGCTGCAGTGGGAGTATGAGGCTTCATAAAAGGGCTTAGGTGTTGTAATACTGAGTGCAGCAGCACTTAACTCCGTGTCTCACTATCCAGCCTACCCTTGCAATCCAGAAGATTTAGACACAAAGAACCAGATCCATGCAGGCCAGTGGGGAACCGCTTTAGGAAGGGCTGAGGACTGCACAGCCCAGCTGCGCTGAGTTACCTCCTTCTGATCGGGTTTCAGGCTCCAGATCCTTTCCCAGCACAGGAACCAAACCAGCACACTCTCATAAAACAGCAACAGCAATTCCAGCACTTGCTTAGGCTTTGGAAGAGAAAGATTCACTGCTCCTCTTTTGCTACAGAGATGTGAGCACCCAGAACTCAAACCTACCCTGTAGCTGTGGGGGCAACTTCTTGAAGGTGTTCTGGTTTTTGTGAAAGAAACAGATGAGGTTGGGCCACAGGAGATGGACACTTAGGCCATGTCCAGGCACCCTGGAAGCAGGACAAGGACAGCTTGGATTCCACTCACAATAAGGTTCAATGGATGACCTTCAAATATTCTTTAGGGAAAACTTAAGCCTCAATGAGTGCCATGAACTTGGCATTCCCAAAGTTAGGACACACAGGTGTCACCCTGTGCAGGGGCCTGAAAAGCACCCTTGCCTTTGTCAAACCACCTCATACCTCTGTCCACATACTCATACTCAGTGGTCCCATTTCCCAAAATGTATTAAACCATACGTTTGCACATAAATGCATCAACTCCACCTCATCCTCACCATGCTCCCCCAAAGCAGGCAAAGGGGATTGAGGTCCACCTATTTTCCTTATACTTCCTTCAGATACCTGCACATGGTTTCCTAATCCTGGGTCTACCTCCAACCCCTCACCCACTCTGCATTCCTCACTCAAGCCCTTGGCATACCTCCTTGATCCAGTGCCAGGGCTCAGGTACTACAGGAGAGAGCAAGGCAGAAGCTGGTGGGCAGTAATTGCCCAAGCAGGCAAGTGCCTCTAGGCAGGTGGAGTCAGGCATTGCCCTTATTTTGAAGCAGCTCATAAACCAGCCTAGAAAACAGCTCTAACCAACCAATTTGAGTCCTAGTGTCTCCTGGTACAGTTTATCAGATCTTTCATAGCAGAACAGAGTCAGCCAAAAGGACTTCCCACTTCCACCCCAGAATATATGTAAAAATATGTAAACATTCACAGAGAAGGGAACTGTGAATCCACACCTTTTGTGAGGAAAAAGGCATTGAGCTGACAGACTGCCAGCATAAGCTAGCATTAAATCACCAGTGAGCAGAGGGCATTGAGGGCTCCTTCTCCAGATGTGTCTTAACACCCACCTTGCCAGGAAGGCAGAGGTGCACATGCTTCCTGGCACCTTGGGACATCAGACTTGCCTGTCACCTCATCCCAGCAACACCAGCAGAGGTCCTGGGTGAGTCAGGAACTACTTGGCACTGAAGGAAGCTTACAGCTCCACATGGCCTGCAGTGGAGTTTGAGGAAACAGTTTTGGGATCCGGCCCCATTCAAGGATACTTAGATGCTAACACAAACTGTTCACAACGAAGTTCGTGGGCTACAGTTTTTCAAGATGTTAGCCTTTTGGGCCGTAGATCAGCTAAGAGAGGCTATGAGAAGTGAAGTCACCCTGGTGTCACTCTGGAGGGGTTGCCTCTGCCTGTTCTGCTGCCCAGGAGCAGCCCTTGCCCTAGCCACAGTTTCAGTCCATGAAAACCGACCTCAAACACTGTGGAGAAATCCTGAAGGTCATCTTTGACCTTTGCTATCTAGAGAGAAAATGCCTCAAGTCAGAATGTGTTTACCTTATTAATGCTAAAACACTTCCATTAAAATGACAAGCATGATGTTTCATCGAAATTCTTTGGGGATTTTTATCTGCTGTAGCTCTCCTTCGGATGGAAGTTGGATGTAAAACAAGCATATGTTTCTTGTTACAGTGCTGAAAAAAATCCATTGTTTTGGGGTTGACCAATCCAAAATTTAAAGAAATCAATCTGACATAACAAGCATGATCTTCAGCAATCAAAATGTATTCTTATATTTCACTATGTATTTAATAAAAGAACTTCAAGGGAAGAACAGGTTTGCTCAAACGTGATGAAGAATAATTTAAGCTAAAACTGTCATCAAACTGCAGGATTAGCAATGTCAGCTCAGACTCTTAATTTTACACACATGATCTGGATGTAGTGAACTAAAACTATAAAAATACATCAGTAATTTATGGAATGCCTATAAAATTTATATCCAAAAAACTATGTTAACCAACGTAGTTTGGTATGAAGGCTTCAAAATCAGGAATAAGGAAATGCAAGATTTGCTGTTGCATTGTACATGACGATATGACCTTAAATTGCAGGTTCACATTTTACCCACTAGGCACTCTTCTCATTCAAGAATTCTTTTCAATCCTCTTCAGTGCATGACTCAACCTTGCTTTCTGAAAGTTACTAGGTACAGGCCACAAACATGTGATCTTCTATATATGTATGTTTGCACTTACCACCAGAGAAATAAGGATTGTGAGAATCCCTGTGAAATTTGCTCCTCGTACCACCACCTGTAGCAGTCATTGTGTGTATGGATAAACACGAACACTTACACCTAAAATTTTCAGAACCAATGAACTGAACCTAGACATAGATGTGATTACTCTGCACTTCTGCAGATGTAGCTCCAAACACTCAGATATTAAGCACTTAGCAAAATTCTTATGGAGCTTCTGTGAACCAAGTGTCTTGTTTACTATTACAGAAGAACCTTGTGACAGCAGAAGAAAGAAAATCCAGTTCTCCAAAGCAGAATGCTCTTTCCTTCCTCATCAGACTTTTTTTCTTTTCACCTCTAGCTATTTGACCCCCTTTACTGTTACCAAGCTTTTCCTTAAAATGAGGCAACTTCGCAGATAGCAAGCTAATGGCTTCACAGGCTGGAATCATTCACAGAGGGGCACCCGGCCTGCACAAAGAGTATGATCCATTTTTAGATACCCCTGAACATTTCAAATACACATCCATCTCTGCCAAAAAAATGGCAAATAACCATTTCCTTAGTAACAGCCTTCTAAGATACAACTAGACAACAGTCAGTAAATTTTTAAAAATACTTCAACAGAAGACTACTGCACATTATGGAAATTTAAAGTTAAAAATTATCAATCCAAGTCAGAAGCATCTGAAAACTCATCTAAATGAAGCCTCAGTGAACAGGCAAGCTCTTAACATGGCTTCCTTTCTCCTCTTCCCCTTGAGTTGCCGTAAAGATCACTCGGAAAGACTTTTCTATTAACTTCTACTATTCACCTCTGACTCTTTGAAGATGTTACATCTGAGAGTAAGGGGATCAGTGATTTCAGATGCTTTAGGTCAACTGGGGTATGGCTGCTTTGCACTTCACTCAAAGGTCTAAGTGTCTTATTTTTAAGTGTCTAATGCCAACAAAGCCCTTTTGTCTAAACCAAGTAATTTTTGCGAGACTTTTTTTCTTAATTCAAACCTGTGTTCAAATAAGCACAGTCTTTCCACAGAATTCTAGCTTTTGTAGAAATTTGACCAGCTATGCTTTTCAAGCACTACTTTCACTATATAATTAAGTCTTCTAATATAATTCTAACAGATAATGAAATACTTCTAATTTCATTAGAAAACTATATTCTAATAATTCTATAAAGAGAAGTGTGAAACTTCATGCCCTATTTGTCTCTTGGAAGAAAAAAGTAAAGTTCCCAAAATTAGATCAAATTATGTATGATTCAATCATTAGATTTTACTACAGGAAAAAAAAGAAACCTCAAATTCTTAATATAATCTCCACAGAGACTGTAAAGGAAGTGCAGATATTTTTGCACAACTTTGTTTTGCCACATCAGGCTGTCAAGTTTTGAGGCATTTCAGACAGGGATCACTGTATCCATCCTACAGATGTAAGGGACTTTAGCAAACAGGTGAAGGTTAGTAACAGAGTGATGAGCAAAGCTAAAAGCTTCTAATCCAGTATTTTATTTATCTGGTCATACCAATTCAAAACTGCGGATGTGGTTTGCTCCTTTTTCTTTTGGTAAACTGAGTGTTGCATCTGGCAGACAAGCATGCATAACAAAAGGAAAAAAAGCAAACCTTGAGGCCATCATGCAAGACTGTGTACTTTGTACAGAAGGTTATACGACAGGCTCTGAATTTCATGTCTAATATCCATACCTGTCTCAAATTAACACTATCATTAAACTACAGAAGACTGAACTCCAGGTCTACAGCCAGTAAGGGCCAGTGTTTTCTGGATACCAATCACTAATAACTTGAGCATGCTTTAGGTGATGAAGAAAAATACATTAGAAGTTAACTATGTTAAGTGCTATGTTGTTTAAAGCACATCAGAATATCACTTTTACTCTTTTCAAGAATAAAAAGTCTCAAAAAGCTTAAGTGAGACAGTCATTACAGTTTACATGAAAATAGTTTTTAAGGCTTAGCAACGTATATGGTATAAAAAGTTAGCAAAACATTTCCTATTTTACGATTAAGGAATCATCTTTATTTTCCATTTTTACAACACATATCTGCTTGGGTGTGCAGAACACTACATTCTGCTGTCTCACAATACCATTGTAACATCAAACACTGGTTCAGAATTGTTGTCCACAGTGGAAAGTGACAAACGAATACCAAATCCTTTTTAGTTTAAGAGAGCAACTAGCACCAACAGCCTTGAACATTTCTTACCTAACTCTACTACTGCAGAAAACAGCTGTATGATGAAAACAGTAAGAATCAAAAGCTGGAATGAAGACTGCATACCACTAAGCTAATGTGTAATGTATATGCTCACAGGGAAGAGCCGAACATTAGCTTGTTAACATTTAGAAAGAACTCTTCCAAGATTTTTATAGTTTGACATGTTTATTTTAGTTGGATGATCAGACTCAATGAACAAGCTGAAACAGTATTCCTCAGCCTCACAATTGCCTCCCTATGGACTTCTACAACCAAATGTTTAAAAATATCAGAAATATGTGGATATTTGCATGAAGTAGTTCAATAGTTACTTCTTGTTCCATGCTTCCCTTTCATGTCTTTCACGGATTACTTCTTTTAGGTATGGTTCAAGATAACGGTGATCCTGAAAAAGAAGAGAATATACTTAAACTTACAGCGAGGTCCAGAAACCTCAAGTCATTCCTACAGACTGTTTGTTTCTCATTCCTCCCCAGGTTTGACTAAACACCAACCTATCAAGGAAAAAAAAAGGAAATCCAGCCTTACTTACCCTGAAAAGGTGAACTTTTTATCTGCCAAGTCTGCAATGACAAGTTCTCTACTGCAGTAAACACTAATTCCTAAAGCCTCATCAACATTAACAGGCAAAGCGATGCTTCCAGCTATGCCTTTAGAAACAGTGGTTTTTTGGCAGATAACCAAACGTACAAGATCCACTTTAATTAGTTCAAAGTCCAACTATAGTAATGTACAATAGACACTTTGAATAGTTCAAAGCCCAACAATAATACTCCAGATAATCTCTTTTTGAGCTTAACTTCTAACCAGCACTGTAAACTTGTATTTGATAGAACACCCTGACCATGTTTAACACAAACCAAACTGCTGCTTGAGGAAACAGGCAACCAGTTATTCAATGCAGCAGTTACCTAAATATGACCTATGAGACCACAAGAAACAGCCTCCGCTTATTCAGAGATGCATTAATACCTTCATACTCTCCTATAGTCAAAAGTTTAACAAAAAAAATCCTCTCTGCCTGGTAGTCTGGAGAAAGCTGAGGTGGACAGCGATGCAGAGTCTGTGAATCAATTCACTACCAAAAAACAGAACGTAGATACATCTGATAAGGAAAGTGTAGTTTGTTTTTTAAATTACATTTAATGAAGCTTATTTTATTGCAAGATTTCCCTTCAAATTATTCTTCCCTGGCACCTTCATGAATAAAAGCTTTGGCTCAAGATTTTCTGTAAGATCAAGAAACAAATCAGAAAAGCAGGAGACCTTCTGTAAGAATTCCAAAGCTATTTACACTGTATTTCTTTATCTGATAGCTTAGAAGAAATATTTTGCCTAAATGCAAACAATGTGCTGTGATTCTGAGCTGCAGCTTAAGCTTCTGTCATCTAGAGAAAAATTTAGTAATTTGTACTGAAAAACAGATTTTTAAACTGCAATCAAAAGTGCTGTCCAGAGGTATTCCATGATATACTGACTCATTTACTCACTATAATGGACACGTAAGCATGTGTCTCCTCAGGGAATGAAAAGCCCAACCACCAACCACAGCAGTGCCACTTAAGACCTGCACCTTGGAAACATTCCGTGCACATACCTCTTCATACTTCACCCACTGGTCTTTTGGAAGGATCTGATGTTTCAAGCTTAAGTCTAGCGCTCGCTTTATGCGAAATACTCTTTCATTGTAAACGTGTTCTGGAAGTCTCTTCAATGCTTCTTTTACATCATCATCTTCATACAATGTATCATCTCGCATTAACCCTGTACCAAGAAGAATTTACAGTATCACTGAATAAACGGTCTTCCGTAAGATTTAGGATTGACTCAAGTACCATGGGCAAAATACCTCCAATGCAAAATTATGAAGAAAAACCAAACCAATCCAGGAGAGCCACTAATTGCTCACAGAGAACATGCAATCCTAAACACTGATTTTCACATACTCTATTTATTTTTTTTTTACTCCTTTTGTTAAAGAGGAATAAGGAAAATGGGTATTTAATTCGAGAATATACATGTACAGAACAAAACCTTCTCTGGATCTGAGGGGTGAACTCATGTGCATCTAATTTTATATCTCTATTTACGATGACTGTCCACGTTAAGGGTTTTTGAATCCATTAGAATCAGTCAGCCACAGATGAGACTCCTTCAGTACTGAAGAATTATTCTCTAAACTCCCCTGTTCATAATAACCAATCTCTGCTGACTATATGAAGCTATGGAAACCTGGAGCTCTATGTTGGTGTGTTGAGTTCCAAATCAGAAGTTAAATCAGGGAGAAGCACCCAGTCTTCTCAAAACCGAGAACACTCCCACACCTTCTGTGGAACAAAGGATTCTTGAAACTCAACCAGCTTTTCTGTAAGGTTCAGTATTAACAAAACAGGACAAAATATTACTTCTGTAGCATTCCAAGATGATGCAGATTACTACAATGTACCTACTGACTTGTGGTTAAAGGTTTTCATCTCATGTCACCGATTTGGCAGTAGGTCTCAATAAAACAAAAATTTCTTTTGAGTCATGTATTCTGAATTCAGCTTTGTAATTTATTTCAAAGGCACAGGGAGCACTGCTGCTACTTTAATCACTATATTAAATTTGGTGCTTCCCTAATTTTTTTACTTCCATTTCCAGAAAAGCAGCAGAAGTAAGAATTTCAGCAGACAGGCATTATCAAAGAGGAATTAATCACTGCATCTTTGGAGGAAGGATCCAAGATTACTCGTTTACAGTTTTCTTGTAATTTTTCTCTACCTTCCCAAGGGCAGGTATGTTAACTTCCTTTAAAAAATTTGCTTGTATTGTGGTGAGCAATAAATTGCAGCATCTGAATATTCAGATTCTTGTCATCCATTCAATCTAAACGGTTGAAACAAACTTGGTAACGACTCTGAATAAACTGAAGAAAATACCATTAAGGCAACCTCTTCTCCTTAAGGAAGCCCTGTTTTGACACCTATTCCACTGTGCAGGCCAGAGCGATGCCAGCTGAAGTTATGGTGACACAAAGGGCAGAACTAACTTTAATCTTATTTGCACTTTGGATACTTTGCATAAGTACTGCAGATAGGCTGACTACTATCAGTGGGAACCCCTCCAGCTTTCAGGGCAGTCTTTGGGTTAGAAGACACTGGCCAGTGGAAGTGACTCGGTGGGGAAATGCCAATAATCGAGCTTTCAGGACTGCTTTCTGAAAGTTTTTTCAACAACCACAGCTTGACCTTAGCTGTTGTAAGTTAATTCACTGGGACACGAGCAAACACAGAAATAACAGAAAAGGTGTAAATCACAATAACTGAAGCTATTGCTAACATTTTTCCCTACAGAAGTCGTAACTAATTTTGATCAAAAACACGCCAACCTGCACATACATACGGCAGTTATGAACCATAACTAGTTTGAGAACTGTAACATTTGCAGTTTTTAAAACAAAGTGAAACACTTACCAAGTTTGTTGAACCCAGCTGCATTGTAATACCACTTGCGAAGCCTGTCTATCATGCGACCACCTCCTGCAACTGAATGCGACCATCATCAGTTGCACAGCAAGGTAAAATTCAACATTGACACGTTACTATGGCAGTATGCAAACACTTGCTGGCCTCTTTCACATGTATTAATGTAACACTGCATCAAGTTTGAATGTGATCATATATGACTCAGCCTCTACTTCTCAGTCTCCCATAACTGACACTAAACAGGTCGAAGGACAGCTCATTACATACAAGAATTTGACCCATTTCACTAAACTTGAATATTGGGCTGCTTTAAGAGTCGGAAAAACGCTACCAATTCCTCGTCAAAGACAGCAACAAAACTTTTAGGCTCTGTAACACTTACATGAACCAAACCCACAGTGTCTACGTAAAACAAAACCATCAGGCTTTTCAAATAATTTATCTAAGCTCCCTGACTTTCACTATGGGTTAATTCGACTTCAAGGCCACCGGTTATTATACTGTTAACCTTCTGCTCTCCTCTCCAGATACTTGAATGCTATTCCTTTTTCAAGGAGCTGCCAAAGTCAACCACGAAATCAACACTGAAACCTCAAAAAAAAGCCCCAACCAAACAAAAAATAAAACCTCCACACCACATATAGCATGTTCATCTTTCCTTAAATGTGGTTTGGGATGGCAAAGGTGCTTTTACACATAATCAAATGGGTAGACAAGGGGTCTAGAACCCCACGAACGGCACAACGCGGGCAGTGCAGCGTGGGCAAGCTGTTTTGTGACTTTTAAGCCGTTTGTGTTACCAAGTCACCCCCCCAAAAGCCCCAGTGCTCCGTGTGGTACCAGGACGTCATTAGAGCACTACTTCAGCAGGCTACTTCGTTACTCCTTCGGCCTTTAGGGCCAGACAAGGAATAACCTCAGACCAACTGTGCGCGGAATCAGTATCGCGCAGGACAGCGATCCCCGAGGCCCGTCATGAGCAGGCCAAGGGTTCCTCTAGTGCTCCCGAGCACTCTCTGCACTCAGAAAACTCAAGTATCGGAGCCAGGCTCCCTCCGCTGCCACGGGAGGGCCGGTGAGGAGACTGGCCCGGCAACTATGGCAGCGGCACTCGCTGTCCCCGTCAAGGGCACACGGTGCACACTGGCTCCCCGGCTCCCCCTCTCCCCGTCACGGCCCGCCTCGCTGCCCGGCGCGGGCCGGGGCGAGCCCAGCGCCGCAGGCAGGTCGNGCCCAGCCCCGCTGAGCACCCCCAGCGCCCCCGCGCCTCACCAGACGCCCTCGCCGCCATCTTGACCTCGGCGCGGCGCGCGGCCTCCTGGGAAGCGCGCGGGGCGGGGAGGGCCCGCCAGTGCTGCCCTGCCATCCGCGCATGCGCCCGAGCGGGGAAGGGGGGGCAGGTAGAGGTGACAGCTAAAAATAATAAAACAGTAAAATTTAGCTTTGTAAAGCACAAGTAGCAAAGCACTAGTCGGTCACGCCAAGACGCAGGAACCCATCTCTCTGCTCAGGTATCACAGCCGCCAGGTGAGTGGCTCTGCGTTCTGAGGAACAGATCGCTGCCTCTCCCCCGCCATTCCTTCCGGAAGGGACCACTGCGTTCTGAAAGAAACAAAATGCGGAGGTGGAGGTGGCCCAGAAATACGGGGTAGGCAACGCAGTGGGCAAATTCAGCCAGGAAAGCAAACAGCACAGCCCAGACTGCAGGGCGCGGCCGGTGCCGCGTTGCACCCAGCGGGCCTCAGGGGCTGAAGGCGCTCACTCGCAGGCTGCTCTAGCCCTGGCCGAGAACAGCCCCCTCTAGTAAGTTGGGGAGGGCCCAGAGAATTCCAGGCCAAACAGTTCTCCTAAAGATTTTTTTTTTTTTTTTAATCGTAAAGCCACAAAGTCTTTGGCGTGGTCCACAAAATGTTCTTCTTTCCTCTCTCCCCTTCCTTTTTAGCACTCCCATTAAATGTTTTGCTTCCATTCTTCATCGTGGTTCTGGGAAGCTATTTTGGCAGAAGCTTGTGCATTTAACATTTCAAAGAAACTGGTTTAGCTCTGGCAGCAATCATTTCTACATTTAAAAGCATTAAAGGAATTTAAAGCTCAAAGTTTGAGACATTCAAAATATACACACTCTGTAATATAATTTCTATTACAATGGTTTATCACATGGTAATACATAGTAATAAGGCTAGCGGAGCAAAGCTGCAAAAGTTAACACAAACATGAACCCACATACTTCCTATTAACATTCTTACTATAAACATTATTTTTTACAAGATTGTTTGAAGATTACAGTTTGTTATTAGCATTTAATACAATCAAAAATCCAAGTAAGCATATTGGACTTGGATACTTTTATTTAACAGGAGGAAGTGGGGGAAAGTGCTTAGCCATCATATTTCAGCCACCATGAAATTTGTTATGCATCTCCACCAAGAACAGTCTATTTAATAGAGGATTTCAAGCAATTGTCCCAGGCCAATGGAATAGGAAACATGAGAAAAATGACAAAAGAGAGCATCTCAGATATATATTGCAGACAATGAATGTGGTTTTTTCAATGTGTTTCAAGCACTTCTTTTTCAAATTCTTAATTTGGATAAATAAGAATTTATCCAAAGTCATAATCCAGCGATCACTACTATTCTCATTCTTTAAATCTCTTTAACCTTACTTTATTTCCCACCTATTAGTAGAATTTAACCTTTTGAATATTATTCTGCTGTGAGCATAAAAATTGCTATTTTTAGCTTCAACAATGAAGTTTTAAAATGTTGAGGGTTTTTCATTAAATAAGCTTAAATCCAAATTAAAACATCTGGATTTCAGTTTCCTGAACTGTTTTTATTGAAGGAATGGAAACTTCTAAACAGTATCAGACAGTTTGTGTGTGGATTTAGGCAGCTTTTTAATTTTTCCCAAATACACTGTGAAGCATTTGATAATTCCATATTAACGTGCTTTGTTTAATGATAAGATTAAGTATTTTTAATACTCCCATGATGCCCAATGTCAGCATTTACTTCAGCTTTTAAACGGATTAACTCTATCACCTTAATATATACTACAGCCTTTTTTCATATGTTTACTTGGATATTAAAGCCACAGAAATCTCATTGGTATGCAGGGGAAAAAAGCTGAACAAGGCAAAGAGAAAAGTAACTAAAATAAGGTCCTTCTAGATTTCAGGGACACTAACAGTTTTATTTTATTTCTTTAATTTGCCTAAATTCAGTTTGCTGATTTTTTTTTTTTTTTACATTGCTAACCAGCTTTTAGGATACCAATTTCAGCAGCCAGCTTCACAAGGAAACATCTTTGTAACCTATTGAAAGAGTGCCTTTCTGTATGAGGAGCTTCACACATGTAATGGTGTGATTCTTTCTACCTTACAAGGAAAATAATAACATTATTGCCTCAAGCAGGTAAACACAACACCACTACCACACTATCTTGCTATCCTAACTTTTGGGGAAGAGTGTGAAAAAAGACAACAGAGGGCCAGACAGGGAATAAATCACTAGCCAGTTTTGCAATCTCCCAAAACTCTGCCATTATCAAAAGAAAAAAAGAAGAATCCATTTGAATTTACCTTTCAGTTAGTGCGCTCCATCATCCATTCCGATTTAAATTAGTGATTAATTACAAGGCTTGCATTAGTAGCAATCAACATATTCACTCAATCCTTCTGAAATATATTTTTAATTTACTATAAATATTACTTTATTTATAGTATATATAGTGAGCCTTTAAATCCTACACACTTCTTAAACCAGTAATCAAAAAGTTAAGAGACCTTAAAGGGAAATAATTTTATAAAGTATGTTTATTTCCTAACTTAATTCTCTAATTAGTAACACACGTAAAAAATTAAAGTGTTTTTAAAAACTTTTCAAAGTCCTGCATAGAAGCTTTGGCAATCTCTGTACAAAACACCTCATCGGGCAAGGATACCAGCTGATCCAGAGAGATGTAGCTGGGTTGTGCTGGGTCATACTGGGCTCTGCCCAAGAATGCAAGAAACATATGCCTCTCTCTGATTCGTAACAGCTTTGAGTTGAAAACCTAAGAAAAAAGGGAAGAAGTTTTTAGGTTGTCTAAATTTCAGACTCTGAGGCATCAAAAATAAGAGCCTTTTTTAGACAAATTGAAGATCTAGGAAGAAAACGAATAATACACTTATTTTCCTTTAATTTATGTCAAACAGCAGGTAGGTTACATTTATATATAAATTATCTAAACTCTAAAAAAATACTTCAATACCATATGCTGACATAAACACACAACAGAAAACAGGGAGTGATACAAAAAACCTAATGTGCTTGAGAGTTGTTCCTATATAACAACTATATAACTTCTGTGTAATCACAGCCAAGAAAGTGGAGCGAGATATTCCAAAACAGGGAGCATTTTCCCTGTAGCATCAGACAGATTCAAATGAGCATTGTTACAAGGATGAAATGAAGAGGTAACCACATGGCATAACAACAAAACAACACAAACAACAAAAAAGCACAGTGGCAAGGGCAAAGGTGAGTGGCTGTGACTCTGGTCATCATAACACAGCCAAAAAGGCACAGTGTGGTGGTTCAAAACAACCATTTGTCTTCTGCTGCACAGCAATGCCTATGTTTGAAGATACTTGCCACAAAAAAAAAAAAAAATCTAGACAGTCAAAAATGAGAACAAGAGTAGGGGAAACACAAAAGAAATCAGCAGAATATCTAAAAGGAGAGTGAAGTGCGGAAGACGAGATGCACAGTTAAGTCATAAAAGCAAAGATCTAAGTTCATTTCTGAGCAGTACAACTGAATAGAGAGAGATGCTATAGAGGAGATAATGGTGAAAATGTGAATGCTACACAGAGCGAGCAGAGATTTTACTAAAAAAGAGACTACATTGATGAAAGAATAATTCCATGAGGATGCAAACTAATTTGAAGGAGGAGGGAAAAACAAAACTACTGTTCCTCCTCTGCCTTCTTTGAATTTTAAGAGGGAGTCAGAAGACAGGAGGAAAAAAAAAAAACAACACTTAACCACCATTTATGGAGATAGCTGACAGAAAGAATGGTTACAAGAGCAGCTGTAACATCAGAGAGAATTTGACCCAAAAAAATATCCTGTGTACTTCCTATTCTGAACATTACTGTCATTCAGGATAGAAGCAAGTACATATGGAAACAAATACACATTTGTGAATGCACAACTTAAAGGCCCAGCCATCTACAGACTGACGTGCACTACCTGTATCCTGGAACTCACAGTTTTTGAGGATGAAAGGGAAGAACAGGAAAGAGAGGGAGTGACTGTGCCAAGAACAAGGAAGAGAAGAAACTCTCCACTTACCCTTCCAAACAAAGGGAAGAAAAATAATGAGGTGAACCACCACAAAGCCAACAATAAGACAACTGAGAAGGAAGTGAGCAAAACTTGCGGCCACTTACAGATCAAGAAGGGCAAAGTGACACAGATGAGCATTAGAGCAAGCATCTTTGTTAACTAAAGATATATTAAATAGCAAGACAACCAAAATCCTGAGGAATAGTTTTATTCCCCCATACAATTTTGGCTTTCCATCCACTTAGATTCTCTATTAGACTTGCTTTAGATAGAAAATTACTGCAGTTCAGAAGCTGTAATTTGTGCTTTCATTTTTACCTGGTAAGAAGATAGTGCAACTGCATGTCAGCATTGAATGAAGTGACTAACACTTTCAGCTTTTAATTTGTGAGGAAGTAACAGTAATGAGGAGGTAGAAAAAAAACCCCAAAATAGTAATCGGAAAACAAATCTATTTTCAATCCTGTGGTATTTTAGCAATTGCTGCAGTAATAAGAAGACCAATGAGAATCTGACTGCCTAATGGACAGAACTTCTCTTACCTTTACACTGTGTTTTCAGATCCTAAAATCTCTAAAGCTTATTTTTTAAGTAGACAGACCTAAAAGAAATGTTTATATATGTGTGTATATACATATATAAATAAATGTTATTTAATTAACAGATCTTCAGCATAATCTGTCTTCTCTTGTGTCTCTTAGGCAGGATTTCAGGACAAGCAAATCCCTAAGCAGGCAGTAATCTCTCTTGCATGAATACAGAAGAGATGAGCATGACTACCTCTGTTGAAAACCTAAAAATTCACAAGACTGAGGGTAGTGATGTCACATATGCTATGGGAAAAAAAGCAGCACCTCCACACTGAAATCTTCAATGGTTTCTGGATTGCTAATAAAAGTTATCCCAATTAAAAGCCACAGGCTAGTTGAAGAATTCACATATGTCCTGCATACAGGAAAGCTCCACCTTCAGCACATTAGTGAAGTGGCTGTGACAACAGCACCTACAATTTATTCCCAGATTAACAGCTCACCTGAGGAAAGCGAGTAAGCATGTGGTGGGGAATGCCCATTATGTTGTGTAAGTAGTCAAATGTCTGTTTGAGTCTCTTTTTACTTGCAGTTAAAATCTTGGGAGTTTTATACACAATCTGTTGAATTTCATTATGATGAAAACCAAGTTCAATTTGACAAACCTGAAAAAGAGCACAATTTTATCTTCATAAATCAGCTGCAGCAAACTTAGCTTATTTTAATGCGCCACTGAAATAAACTAATGCAAAATTCTTCTACCCTTGGTCACACAGCAACAAGAATGCAAACTACAGTAATTTCTGCCAGTCCAGTTCTTCTCAAGTCAGACAATGCAAATTATTTATCATTCTGGATTAAAGGGTAATTTGTTTATAGAATATCCCCAAAATAAAGATGACTTCTGTGAATGTTATGTACTTTTCAGCTTGTCTGAGATATGAACAAAAAAATGTGTCTCCATATGTATGGCAGTTACAAGCATAAAAATTCTCTCCTAGGAGTCCTTTATCATTTTCAATACCAAGCTGTCAAGAGACTTTCTTCTTGTGGAGCTGTTGAGCTCTGTAAAACACAGCAATCAAATAGCTAGCGCCTACTTTTGCTAATGTGTTACCTCTTTTGCTAATGTATCCAAGTTACATTTTTATAATAGGGAGTATAATTTCTATAGTCTTCAACTTAAGACTGCTGAACCTAAAAGAGATGTGTAGAATATGTGGTGTATTCAATTTATTCTACAGTTCATTAATGTCTAAAGTAAGATGTCTTTTTCAGAGACTGCTTTGACTTCAATTATGATTTCCCAAAAGGAAAACAAGACACATTTTTTCAATAAAATCATGAGCACTCCTCCCAAAGTGCAGAATGGCAAGCAATTCATTGAGTTGTTGAGAAAGAATTCAGCATACAAGAGTATCTGTTAACTCAGTCATTTCTTCTATCCTCCAGTGACACTTACAAGCAGCTTGTTTTCAGTCATGAAGTGGGTGTGCTTGCCAGTTAACATAACCAGACTTTTGTATCAAACTAAGGTACTTCAAATGGCAAGAAGGTGGTGTTTTTGTTTGTCCAGTTTGCTGTGCCAAGACTGCAGCTCTTTTCCAAAACTGCTTGTCAAATTCAAAGGGAAGGGCTTAGAATCTGGGTTTCGAATTTACCTTAGGACTTACAGATCCTTACAGGGAATTGTTTCTAGAGGCAACTATAATCAGGTCTTTTAACTCCTGGTTTTAACTTTTCTGCTTTATAAATATTTGTGCACCACACAAAATACCAATCAACTAAGACAGCATTCAAGTATGAAAATAAGTGATTGCCCATGAGTGGTATCTTCCATGGACCTGAGTTGGCAGGGGTAACTTCCTGCATCAAGGTACACAACCAGAGTTAAAGCCCCTGTGTTAAATCACTGCAGATGTAAAGCTGAGCCCACAGTAGAGGTAATTGTGGCAGGAATCTTGAACTTTTATCTTCTACTCTGTGATGTGGAACAGCTCCCTCTTGACATGATCAGTGAGCTCAAGTGTAAGTTGCTTTGACTGCACTCAGTTTGACAGCAAACATATTTAATATTCAATAACTCTCTAGGCCACACATGTTAATAACCTTACTGTGTAAGCCTCAGCAATACTCAACAAAGCATGTATTATTCCCACAACAGGCAGTGGTAATGCAAGCTTTCAGGTTCTACCCTGTCAGTGAATTTCTAACTGTGCCTGATGAAACCCTCAGAGGATGGACTAAGCCATCCTTCAGCACATTTAGTCCATGACTGGTATCTTATGACAAGCATTATCAGCTACTGCACTTGTTTCTAAATAACAGTCCATTCAGAATGAGGGATACAACCTGATCATTTCTGAGCTGTTGGTACGTGATTTCACTTTCCAAGTACTGTCCTCCCACCACCAGTTTAGGACACACAGGTCTGAACACAGATCCAGAATACAATCTCCTGAAAGGCTTGAGCTTTTAAGAAATAGTAGATTTCAACAGTGAGGACCTAAAAACCCTTCCTCTTTCGCTCTCTCACACATTTTAAAAATAGAGGTGCTACACTGTATTTCTTGGTAGATAAACAAGATAGTCACATAGAACTGAGGATCTTAAAAACACATTCATTTTAATAATGGATCCCTAGCCTTTGGAAACAACGTGTGTTAAAAAGAAAGCACTATTAATTAGAACAGTCTGCTACTTTCCAGTCTCCTCCCTTACCACACACACATTTCAGATTGCAAGATTTCTAGTGTTTAATAATTTCAGAGCAGAGAGTCTGTCTGAAAATTATACATTTTGATTCATAGTTATTTGTTATAGGATAATGGAATTTCCCAAATTGTTACACTACATCATGCTGTTTGGCCTCAATGGCTTTACAGTACAGTACTTAAACCAATACATGGTTACATTTTCAAAAGGGAAAGGAGTCCCCATGGGTTTGAAGTTATTTACCCAACAGTTGTTAATAACGACCATCTGCTATCAGACAATAGGTGTCAAATGCACATTTTGGCAGACTAGTTACCTGCCAGGAGAAAAATAATCAACTGCACATTTCTTGCTCCTAAACACTTACAGACAATCCAAGAAAAAAACCATAATAATTAAGGGAGAGAAAAAAAGACTGAGTATTTTTCTACTCATGAAAAAATGGGTAACAGTTTTATGTCATCATATAGCAACTTTTGGCAGGAAAGGCACTACATCAGAGTAGAGGACAGAATAAGATAATGCTCCATGTATTGGGTAAGCTTGCACGCTATAGAGGAAAATAAATTGTTTAAAAAAATCCTCAGTTATTTTATATCACCACTAAAATAATTTCATTAAGTTCTTTCTATGCACGATTCCCTCCAGGAATTTTATCTTCTGACAACTCTTAAACTATATGGCTATACAATACACTTTTAATATCTATTCATAAGCTCACCTGAAGATTTTCTTTTATGGGCTCTAATTTGCCAGTCAGTAGCCTTGGAAGACGAATTACCAGATCCTTTGTCTACAATCAGAAAAAACATAAATGAAGGAGTATTACTGAAAGCTTGTTTGTAACTTTATCTGTGAAAGATCCTATATAAACTTTTTTTTGCAGCTGGAAGAGGGATGTATTTTATTTTATCTCTACACCAAAGATGAATTTGCATGAAGCAGCAGTATATTAAGATGCAAAAGACTACTCAAATATGTTCTATTGGAAAACAAAAAATAATACAATTGTTGTAAAGCAAACAGGAAGAGTAAAAGCGTGCACCAAAAGGAGAAAGTATGCTCAAGTGCCCATTTTCTCTCAGCCATCTTTTTAGATTTTCTCTCCCATCTTTTTAGAAAAAGTAAACAACGCACTACACAATAGAGGCTATAAAAGGATTTTCCAGTGGCAGTGGAGCTAACTTCAGGATCTGGTTAGACCATAGTTTAACAGCACTACAGGAAATTACTCTGCATTCCCTAAGGTGTCTGATTGCTTGTAATCCACCCTGAGTACAAGGTAGTGACTAAACCCTTTTCCGGGGAGTTCTTTTACTGCAAACATGGAAAGGCCAGCAACAGGCACTGTAACAGCTATGACTGTTCAGCTAATAGAAGCCAATAGAAGAACCCCAGATTCCACTTGGAATTTGACCTTGATTGCAATCCCCACCTACTGCAGAACACAACTAACACCGCCCACTCACTCCAGGCAAGTCCAGCTACTACCAGCAAGGTGCTGAATACCCACTAAGCACGTAATGTGGTATGCACTCATGAGCAAACCCAGAGGTCACTCTTGGTGAGCTGAGCATATGATTTGGCGTTTATCTTGATATGATATTCACAGATTAGAGTATTCTTAAAATGATGAGTTAAGTATGTTACAGTATCTTAAAGAGATGAAGAGCACCAAATAATTTTCCAGAAGTGAAAAAAGCTGCTTGCTGTTTCAGTAATTAATTCAGTCCTCTGAACCACCTCAAATAATAAAACTGGACATACATGTGCTTGTTTGACACGTGCTTATTTGACACTAACCTGTAGCAGGTCATCTTCAGAAACTGCACTTCAGGTCCTTTGAATGTTAGGTGTCCATATCACTTCCACAGACAGTTAAAACCATACTACCCTCCTGTAACCCTCTGGTGACATTACTGATTATAACAAACTGTTTGTTGATAACCTCCAAACACTTGGAGTATTCATATTGCAAGACCTTACAACTGTCACTAACAAAATACCTAAAGACTTCAGTCTTTACCTTTTTTACACTGAGACCAAGTTCATTTTTGAAGAAACCCAGTCTGTTATCCAGTCTTTCCACTGAAAACAACAGCAAATACGGAGCTCTTGAGACCATCTGAGCAATTTCTGACTTACCAAATTTTTTTGATTTTAGGTAAGCCACTCTAGAAAGAGAACAAAAACAAAATAAAATCCTGTGATAAAAATTTTATTGCCTCCATTTATTCAGTACTTGCTTAAATTCCTCAGTGATATCTTATAAATGGACAGATGTTCTAGCATTAACATGCAATCCTGCCAAAAATAATTAGAGTGAAATCTGCAGTTATCATAAAAGCAAAATACCCTCCCTTCCAATTAATTAGAAGTAAAATAAACCTCAGAGCAAAATGTGAATACTGAAGACAAATTTTAATTCCTTCCAGCTGTACTTAAGCAGATAACTGTGTTAACCTACATTTAACTACCAGCCTGTCTCCTAGATTGCAAACACATTAATAGATCATCATAGGGTATGGACAAGAAAATATATACAGCCTTTTGCTGTTTTAATGAATTCCATTTCTACTGCTGAAAGAACAGAGTACTATACCCCATACATCCCTGTTTTGCCAATAGCATTGGAGTAGCAATATCATACAATGATGCTATGTGTAGAGATATTGTCGAAAAATACATTTCTACATCAGCTGAAGTTACGTTTGCTGTAATAGGTCCATACTTTCAGTCACTGGTCTAATGAGTGAGTAACAAACATCTGGTTGTCAGAAAGCAAAACGAGTTGACTAAAGTTTTGATGTTTAACAGAGCTTTCTTTCTTTCCAGGTCAAAATTTTTCCAAACTTTGTTGAATTCAGTGAAAGTGAAATCCTATTTCAAGTACTACTTGCAGTAGATCATTACCATAGCTCCCAGAAAAAAAGGAATGAAGAGGGGAAATACAGCACACAAAGTAAAGAGACACAATTTATCCATGTACCACCACATAAACAACTAAAGTACAATTTGGAGAGGTTTCATCTGGTTATATATGAGAGTAATTGCAATATGAGAAGTATTTGCAGTCAGATCAACTTAGAGCATACAAGAATTGGTTTTATCTGGTAGTAATTAAAATACTAAATGGATTGCAGAACATTCTGCAGAAGCAGATATTCAGCAAAACTGGACTCTCTGTTAAACCATGTCTTGTGGAGAGAAAAAAAATAAAATTTCCTTCCAGTCACTACAATTTCCCTCTTTCCACAAATCCTCAAAAATGAAGTTATCACAAGCCAAAAACTTCCAGACAGAAGATATGCTCTAGAGGACCAATTCCTAACTTAGCAGGCACCCCATCACAGAAGGTAGCAGCCTAGGCTCCAGACAATGACAGTGGAACTGGCACAGCTTCCAAGCATCCCAGAAACAGCTAAATGAGCAGATTAAAAACAAAATCTTTCGTCTGTCCTGATTCCACTTGTTCTCTGTCAACAAGTCATTAAAATTCACACCTGAAGCATTTCTTCCTGGAAAGGCAAGAAACTTAAAAAGAGGGATGGCAAGATTGTAATAACCTGACTCTAGGAACTAGTATGTTAAAGGAACACAACTATCCAACCTGGCCAAAGTTTGAGATACATGTGAGAGTGCTGGCACCAAGGTTAGCCCTAGTTCTACTACAGGGATCAGCAGTTCTATGTAGCATGTTAACAGTTTTAAGTCATCATTAACACCAGCATAAAACAAAGCATCTGGTGCAGCTGCAGTACAGACGCTGATTTGCAACTGTCAAAATTGTTAGGAATTATGGAATGTTTTGACTTTTACAGTGTTTATCTGAAGTCAAATGCCAAACCTATTGAAATTTGTGTTTTGTTTCCTGGCAACATGGAATCCATAGCAATAAAACATTCCAGAGTGATGTAACCAATACCACGTCCATCTGCACCGAACTGTTTATGCAAAGGTGATACTCAGCTTTCAAAAGACAGCTATTTGAGACACACTCACTTCACAGCCTTCACAGCACACTTACTTTAAAGCTTGCAGGAAAGCATTCACCAGTGACAAACTTACTGAAGAATCATATTGCAGAAAATTAGCAAGAAATCAGATTGCTCTGTTTAGCCCCTACTTCACTAACCAGCCAGCGCCACAGGACCATCACTGAAAATAAAATATGACTTCATGGAAGAGTTAGGATATTTATCACAAAAAAACCCACCTCTCTTCAGAAAAGCATAAGCAATATGCTCTGATATCTAAAGTCAAAATTACTGCTGGAAAATGACACAGGTTTTTTTTTTTTGTTTTTTTTTTGGTTTTGTTTTGGTTTTGGTTTTTTTTTTTAGATATTGTTTCTGAAAGGCCACTTACTGAACAGGAGGTTACAAGAACAGAGGGGAAAGAAGTCAGGTCTAGATTATACGAGAGTCTACTCATGTGCCTGTTTCTAAATCTCTGTACTTTCAGATTTCTGTTTCAGACAGAAATGCTACTACCTGCAAGAGCCAAGACAACAGATTTTCTTCTCTGGAATTTTTGAATACTGGGAAGTTTTGAGTTCATTAAGAAAGGCACGTACATACACACATGAGTTGTTCTGAAAAAAAACATTGAATTAGGAGTAATATCATAAATATAAGTTCATTTTAAGGACTATAGAACAGTTTAGGGCCATACAAGTGTAAAAGAGCGCACACACACACAAATTAGTTCATTGTAGTGTTGTGTTCAGTTTCAGCTGGACAACAGGAAAAAAACATCACCAAAACCTCCTGCTGCTATTAGATGTCAACACAGAAGAGATCTGGTCTGCTTCTTTTATTGCAGAATTAATGAGGTTTGAAATTGTGACTGAAGAATTTAATATTGTTCTACAAATTTATGTAAAGCCTCAGGGATGCCATTTTGGAATGAAAGCTGACGCAAGTAAAGCAAGTGGCCTAAGATAGCAAGCTGCTTCCCCTGTGGCAGAGAGACAGGGATGGGCAGTAAAATCTGCTAATAGGCAGTTTTCAGGTGGATGAAGGCGCTGACTTATGATACCACCACGTTAGTGCCAGCAGATGGGGAGGCACAAGAACATGGAGCCAGGGATTGAGTAAGAACAGAGGCAGCAGCAACGCAGGTTCCTTCAAACAAGGTTAAGCCAACTGGGAAACCAGATCTTCAAGCCAAGGGGCTTAACACCCTGCTGCTACTTGAAAGGCTTACCTGGTTTCTAAAGCTTCCAGGTCTTCAGCAAGGATGTATGGATTTTTGGTCAGGAAAGGTCCCAGCTGATCATCTTCTACACCCACATCCTTAAGAAACAGAAGTATTTTTTTTACATCTTTTTCAAAGTCCAAGGTCAGTAAGAGCTGACCTGCCTTTTGACGTTTCTCCACTTGGGATAAGTCAACTCCTACAACAAACAAAATTAGAAATTGTTGTAATTAAACACAGACCCTGCTTTCTGTAAACGTTTCACAATGGCATGTTGGAATTTATAGGACTACTCAATTTTTTGCACTGATTTTGCATACTTTAATTGCTCAACACAGCAAGGCCACAACACCTTGTATATTGTGGAAAGACTCCAGATAAAATAAGCAGTCATTTTAGAAGCTTTTGCTGAGTTTATTTTTTGAAGGAAGACACTTACAGTGAATCCTGCATGTGCCATATTCAGAGACCTGCTCTTGTTGCACAGAAGTACGTGTGCATGAAACTTCCAAATCTGTTATAAAAGGGAAGGGGGCAAATTTGCAGTGAAGTGACTTTGTATACTGACTCACACACGGCACTTCGTTACTACATGGGGACAGATTCCCTGTCTCAAATAATAATTTTTCCAGCCTCCTTCTAGTCTTCCTTGCATGTTTGGGCAACAAGGTGGTCAGCAACCTTGAACTCAGGTATCTCTGTAGTCCAAGTGTTTTTTGATGAGAAGTAAGGTTCTCTTCAATCCCTTCCCTCTTGCCTCTCCAGTGTGCTGTGCCTCACTCCTAAGATTATGCATAGCAACCATTCTCTTTCCTTCCAAGGATGGAGAGCTGCAAATTCTTTTGCAGAAAATTAAAGCATCCTTAACCAGCCCAAAAGAAGAAAGACCAATTAAGTTACACAGTGCCCCCCACCTCCTGAAGCTGTGGGAGATGCCTCCTTCTATCACCCACAGCACGAAGGGACTAACACCAGCCAGCTTTGTTTCCCAGTAGTATGGCATTGCTAGTGACACAGTCCCCTCTCTTTGTCCATTTACCCTGGATAATATTCTGTTGCTTTCTGCCATTGGTCACTGTTCCCATTTTCAAGTTTACAAGGTAACCAGTAAGAGCAAAGCACAAATTACAGGATCTCCAAAGCTCCCGCCACAGGCAGACCAAACAAAATCACACATACCTAGGTGGACAAGTTTCTCAAGGGTTTCTGAGTGATCAACATAATCTCGGAGCGTGGAAGACTGAATGGGGAGAAGAGGTTCTGCAATGATCTGTACGGCTTCTTCCTCGGAAATCACTTCCAAAGCAGATGAAGGTGGGATGTCATCCCAGTCTAAGAAACAAATATTGAAGACCCAAATGCATTTTGTGAAAGACAAAGCTGCTCCCACCAAATACTACACAGATCTCTTAAAATCCTTTTCAAAATGCAGGAACACTGTCCATGTGATAAACAGCCAACCTACTATTTGAAAACATAAAAACATAGACTCTACTCCCAGTTTTTGTCTCTGTTCCATCTCCTGGTCACTGCCTATCAGCTTTTACTCATATGGCCAAATCTGAGACTAGTACCCAGCAAGCCTGCCTTCAGTGTGCTGCCTAGACCACTGCAGACAACGGATCACATCACCTTCTGCAAAAGGATATCTTTCATGTCTTCACAAATGCATTCTTGCCTGATCATAGCCAGATAAAAGGCTACTGCAAAGATTATTTTTCACAACCTGACAAGCCCACTACTTTGTGGCTCTCCTGAATCTTATGCCTGAAATGCAGCTGTTTTAACTTTCATAGCCAACTCCAGCCAAGCTATCGTGTCTTATCCATTACAGAGAGGCAGCTAACTGCCACTATCTCTAATTACAAAAGGAATAATTTCCTACTCACTAAGGTTTCAAAGAGAGCATCATTATGCTTGTTTCCCCTTAAGTGTTCCAAGTCACAGAACTCAGTGTCTTTTAAAAAAAAAAATTCTCTAAACAGATCTATTTTTCCATTGACGGGAGCTCACAGCAGCAAGATTAAGATCACCACTTGCAGGCTGGCTGCTAGCATCCATCTCAATCATCATTTTGATTACTGATCAGATGCCCTGATTATAAACTCCTCAGGAAGGGGACTTTCTGTGCCCTATACCTTTGTATAGTTACCTGGTCCTAGAGACCAGGGTAACACTCTTCCATGTCAAGAAAACAAAGGCACACCAGAACTCTACTAAGGCAGATTCCAAAGTAATTAGGATGTGCCTAATGTTCCAGGAAGAGTTACACAGACTAGCTCGATAGCTATTGAAGGTCTTGTCACTTCTTTTTCTCACAGCCTCAGAAACATAAGCACAGTAAAATGTTTTCAGCAACGTTTACATATTAAACAGGAACTCACTAGGAATCTATAGGAATATCAAGTGTTTTCTTTCAACTTGTTGAGGACCAAACCAATACACAATAAAGTCCATTCCAGACACATGCATGTCTTTTATTGCCACTTGAAGGTCTTTATACTTCTATTGGGAATCATACTTCAAGTTACGAAAACCCCCAAAAGTTATCAATTGTGTTTGTTCCATTATATAGACTGTCAACTGGGCAAAATGCTACACACACACACACTCTCCAGTCAGTCTGCTGGCAGATAAAACTCTGGCACGTGGATAAACTGCATCGCAGATGCAGCCACACACGAGCTGGCTGACCCATCATTCTGGAGCAGCACTGTTTCACAACCAGCTACACACACAGGTCTCCACTGCAGCTCTGAGACAGCCCAAAAAATAAGCTCTGCACAATCCAAGCTGGCTGGGCTCAAAGCAGAATCTGAACATACAAGGCTGCTTAGTAATTCAGAGCAAGTTTCCTCAGCATACCCAAAGTAATTTGAAAGAATGGAAATGTTATAATCCTTGTTTAGATATAAATAGGAAAAAAAGCGAGTAAATTTCCTCAGGGCAACAACACCAAGGCAACGTTGTATTTATCTCCTTTCCTCAGAAGACAGTTGGACGAACATTTCTCATCAGGGCAATGCTAAAGGAGGCTTCACACTGCTGCCTCCTGTTGTTCATCCTTGATCACTCAAAACGGCCGTGTAGTGTGAGCTGCTTCAGGCGTGGAATCTCCCAGCCTCGCTCAAATAAAAAAACCAAAACCAAACACTCTAAAAACCCCAAACCAATACCCTTTAGTTTGTACCAGCACATCTGTGAGGGAAAGGCAAACGCTGAGCTGATGCAGGTAGGGTTATGAAAAGTCCTTCAAACAGCAGCTCCAGACCTACATTTCTACCCAAAACGTTATACCTTTATCTCACTTTAAAGGTATTCTTTGTATGCTACATTGACCGCAAATATCTAAACTACGGATCTAATAAGAAGTGAAAGCCAGGAACTCCAGATACATATTTTAGGCAAGCAGGCCAAAAAAGGAGAACTCAGCTGGGGTTAAACCGCAGCACAGTGAAAACAGAATTTGAAGATTCAGGAAAAATGGTATCCCTTAAAGCCTCTTACCTTCGTCCAGTATTTTTGCATTCAGATCTGGTAATGTTTCTACTTTTACTTGTTCCTGTTGTACTGAAGGCAAGTTACTTTCGGGAGAAGAGAAGGATACATCCTTGGCGCTGTCGGGCGGGGAACAGCTTCCTACAGAGACGTGCCTGCATGCCTGCAGTATCCACAGACCAACCTCCTTTCCAACGGGCAGCACAGCCGGAGGGGCAAACTCACGGCAGGCCTGTGCGGTGCAACCGCGACTCCTCAGCCTCCGAGTAAACTCAACAGCACGGGCCGCGTTCAGCAGGCAACACCAGCGGGAGACCTGCCGAGCCCACAGAGCCATTATCCACCTCAGCACAGCATCCTGCTGGGAGAAGAAGGAGTGCGGAGTGACACAGGCGCTGCCTGCCTCGCCGTAGAGCCGGGAGCGTGAATCCCCTGGTCGCTACAGCAATTCCTCACTACAAAGCACCAGTAGCTGCCTCAAGGGTTTAAACCCGCGGCAAACGGAGAAGCCGGGTCTGAAGGCCACCGCCCGCCGCCCTGCACAACAGTTTTTTCCCTGGGAGCACGGGGGAAGCCCAGCCAGGACCTAAACCCTCCCGGAGGGACGGGGCCCTCCGCGTAAAGCCGTCACCGCACACTCGCCACAAGGTGGGAAGGCTGGGTTGGGCCGCGCTCGCCGCCCTCCCCTCGCAGGGCTCCACACACCGGCAGCCGCTGCGCGTAGCCTGCGGGAGAAGGGCAGTGCCGCCCGGGACCAGCGGGACCCACCGCCGCCGCCTCACCTGCGCCGCACG